>CAJNIZ010006579.1:0-15057 GCA_905231905.1 Symbiodinium pilosum | reverse complement strand
GCCCACTGGATGGTCTCATGGTGCCGGGTCTCTTGCAGAGCAACAAAAGAGGCCTGAACCCGCTCGGCCTCATCTAAAACCCTATAGTAAGGCGGGCTTTAATGAGGCAAGTTACGTTGATGGACAGGCATGTGGTCCGGGGCGCAACCGGGGCTCCAGCGGAAGAGGGAGCGGAGGCGCCCTCAAGCAATGGATGTGTAGGCAGCTCGGATGCTAGTCACGCCGAGTGAGCGGCGACCTTGCCAGGGCCCTTCCACCTGCACCGAGAACGGCAGGACTCCTTGGCGGCCTGGCGTTTGGCGTAGTTATCGGCAATCTTCTTGCCGCGGGTCTTGGCCAACCAAGCGACGTACGTAACACCAAGTTTACGATTGCGCTTTCGGCAAGGCTGCGCCGCACTTGGTGCAAGTGTAGGCGGCGTCACACTTAGGACTGCCAGGGAAAATTTGATTTCGGGAAGGGTTAGGGCCAGGCTCGCATGCAGCATCGCGCCTTTTGGCTTTCAATGTGGCAAGGAACTTGGCATGAGCAGCCAAAGCCATGCCGGTCCTCGCGACGCGCTGCCGGACATTGAAACCGGCGGCGCTGGGGGGTTTGGCCCTGGCATTTGCGCCAATGCGATAGCGCAAGGGCTCGCAAACGGCCACCCTTTACACCCTCGGGGCCGTGCCATCCGCAGGGGCAGGCATACAGGTCGCCAACGGCTAGTGCGTCCGGCGTGTCCGTAGGGCCGAGGCCGAGGCCCAGCAGGGCAGCCAACATAAGGGATACTAGCCCAGAATTGAAAAACACATGCGAAAGTAGAGTTGAGGTACACCTGTGTGTGTGAGTGAACTGCGCACAACCTAGCTCCGGAGAGGGTTAGAAGCAGGGAAAAGCGGGAGCAAGCTCGGGTAGGGAACTAGGCAGAAACAAGCTGCCGTGAACAAAAACCTGAAAATGCGAAGGCCAGAAGCCTCGGCAATGACCACAGCAGGCCACAAAGAAAACGGCTGTGAAAACCAAAGCAAGGAAACCTCTAAGAAAACCGACTAACCGTCTTCGGCAACAAGATCGCCGAACTTTGCAATGTCGATGCCTAAAGTGCAAGCAGCGATCTGTCTTTGCACCCTCTGGGCATGAGAAATGCCGGCATCTAGGGTAATCCACCCGGACTTACTGCATCCAAATCCACCCGCTCAACCCCTTAAGAATCAAACCGAGACCGCCGCACTTTGGCGAGCGCACGAACACGGGCAGCCACACGCAGAGTGTGGCCTTCATCGGCTGAAGGGTCGAAGCCTTGGTCAGTAGTGTTGCCGGTAATGGCGGCCGCCCTGCGGGCAACATCAACGACGCGAGCATCGGCCTCTGGGCATGGTGAGCGACAGATGCGCGCAGCACCGCGGACGTGCGTCCCGCGTGAGCAGCAGCAGTGACGAGACAAGGGATGGCAGGAGCGAACTGTGGATGCAGAGTAATGTGGTCGGCCCATACCCTACCCTTGCATCACCAGGTCACGTGGCCTCGCATGGCTTTCAAAAATGCAGACGCAACATCATTCGGAATTTCAGGAACAAAAGGCGCAGCCCACAGCAATTTGGGCATGACGAGTCCCAGGAGCAGTTGCTCCCTGACGTCCATGCGACCAGGCAGGAGCTCCACTCCCGAGGCAAGACTGCAAATTTGGTCAAAGCAAACCCGCAGCTCAGGAAGCTCGGCACGCCCGTGCAGGGCCTTGATCCCGAGGTGTTCAACATGGTGGTCCGTGGCATTTAAAGTGGCATGGAAAGAAGGCAGAGTGGCATTATCAACCATACTCCTATCATCCATGTAGAGGAAGTCCTCAACCCCGGGGAAGGTCTTAACCAGTTTGGCCCAGGGCCCCAACACAAAGGACAGTAAGGCAGAGCTGCAGGGATCACCAACAGGCAGGCCACATGAAGCGCGCACAACTTCCTGTGGGGCCTCTCCATAAAGAATGCAATGACGGGGAGCACTCCAAACCATGCGCCGCATACAGTCCAGAACCGCCCGCGGGCAACATCATGCTGAACGCTGTCAAATGCTTTGCGGAGGTCGAGCTCGGCCCCGCGGACGCCGGGGCACGCAACCATGCAAGAGTTGCAGACACAGCGCTGTGGCCACGAGAGCCAATATTGACCTTCAGGAGGCGGAGGGAACTGCGCCAACAGAGCACGATTCCAAGATCCAACGACGGCGCGGGCGATGGCGATAGGGCGGACAGCGGCTTCACAGTATTTAGGGATCCTGACGACACGCCAACTGAAGAAGCGGTCCTGGCAGGAAACGATGGCAGCTTCGCCCTGAACAAGCATACAGCCATGCATGACCTCAGCTAGCTCCACAATGAGCCAAGGACAAGCAATGGCCAGCCCTTTAAGATCGCTGGCAGTCTGGGAGTCCAGCCATCGAAACCGGCCCCACCGGAGCCTTCTTTGACAGCGTGGCACTCGAAATTGCTGCTGCCACCCATCTGCAGGTACTTTGAATTGGCAGGCATACCTCCTGCGCTCAGTAACAAGCTCAGGACCCTCGACCACGCAGTGTTCGGCTCTGCCAGAAAGGGCGCCACAGGAACAACTCTGCCTCACGGCATCCCCAAACTCCAAGCCCTGTAAGACCCTAGCATAGAAGTTTCCATTTTCTCTTCCCTTATCCCAATATACCACCTCTTCGCGCGCAGTTTTACGACCCTGCCGTGGCCAGTTTTTGAGGGCAGTCAGGTCGGCCAGCACAAACGCTCCAAAGCATTTCCCCATATAACCCCAATCTTGGGATAAAGAAACTGGAAACTACTACTAAGGGGGTTATATAGGGTTTAAGGCTTAAGGTTTAGGGTGAAGTAATATTTGGGATAATGGAAAATGGAATGGAAACTACTATATTACAATAGGGTATATATTGGGGCTATATTGGGGCGATATTGGGAAAATGGAAATAAAATGGAAACCACAAGGATTGTAGGGATCATAGAGGGCAAATATAGGCTGGGCTGCGAGATCTACCTAACCAATCCCTACCAGACTCACAGCGCGAGTTGGGGACCATGGAGATCACTAGGGGATCTGGGCATCACGTAGGAATCACGAGGTTCCAGCGATGATGTTATGGGGATTACACACCTCAGCCATCTTTGTATGAGATTTGCACAAGGCTATCTCTGAGAGCGACCAGGCACTTCAAGAAGGTCCTAGGTACGTATGTCGGACTTACAGGCGACAGAGCTCTTGCCCAAAATTACCTGTGGTTAGCTGGGAATGAAGGAATGGAAAGGAAAATGGAAGCTACTATGATGGGTCACACGGCGACTACTATAAGGATCCATTCCTTCATTCCTAGCTCACCCAAGGTAAGAAATTCCCTAAAGGCCCTAAACCTTAAACCCTGATTTAACCAAAGGCCTGCAAAGCCAGACTTACTACATCTGGCAACTGGCTCAGCGACAAATCAAAAGCCACAATAAAAATTGGTAGTTCCCAACATTAGGGTTTAGGGAGTTTAGGGTTTAGGGTGGGTAGTTCCCAAAATTTGGGTCCCATTTTGGCACCGCTGAAAACTAGGTGCGGTGAAATAATCTGTAACCCAAAGGGGCCACTAGCTTCATCCGCCAAGAGGCATTGATACGTTCAAGCTGCAGGTCAGAATCTCCGTGGTAGGTACCTGTGCCAATGTAGGCAAGGCCTTTTCTGGGAATATGTTAGGTGGACCCCCCACCCCCTGTAATAGTGACTATAAGGGATACTAAGGACTATATTAGGGTCCTCTTATATTCCTATTATACCGCTATCACAGGGTGGGGGCTCCCCCTAAGGAGTATGCTAGCTGCAAGGATTTGCAAAGGGCAACGGGACAATGCGAACTGTGGACTGACTGCAAGACATATGTTTGCATCTTCACTGTCATGGGAGCCCAAGGCTTCGCGAGCATGGGTGCCTGGGACTCCTTGATAGCTCAGGCTAGGTTCGCAACTATCCGGGCGGTCGCTACACTCATCTGGGGCGCCTATCGTTCCACCAAGTACGTTTATCCTGTGGGTGATCCGGGTCTCAAGTAAAAAACTGTTGCAAGTTAGCAGATGGGTATGTGCAGAGTGACAGCCCTTTTATGGGGGCCTTACATTCCGGAATGCTCCCGGATCTCACGAGGGGGTCTCATTTTTTGGGAATTCATGCGGCAATGCCTGTGGGATCGATGCCGTGCTCGTCGGCAATCACCTGAGCAGTTCTCAGGAGAGCGTAGAATTTGCTGCTAGTTGCGCTCGGCATCTGTAGATGTGTTCATGACTGCCTTGTGCAAGTAGGTACGACATGCTCCGTTCAGCTTCCTCTGCTGAAAAAGACAGACAGGATTGGTAAAATCGGTCAACATTGCCAGAAGACACCACACAAGCATAACTACATCACCTGACCTGCGACGCTCAACCACAAACTCCCCACAAATTCACAAACCCATCAAAACAGTGACACCGTAGGGCTGTATTGGGGCCCAGCTCTACTGTTGGATGAACGTAAGCAGACTATGGGCTCCCCCCTCCCTCCATCACACAGAAGTTCCAACTCTCATGCCTGAACGCCACGAAAAATCCTCGTGCAAGTCTCTGCAAGCCTGCCCAGGCCCTGTAAATCTCATCTGGATGGTACTTTAAAGGCCCCCAAGGTAATTTATATGTATGTATATATATACGCGTGTATATACATATAGATATATATATATATATAACTCGGCTCCCTTATACCAGGATAAAGGAAATTGTGACTTATCCCAAGCGCCATCTAGTTATCAAAAGGGATTTTGGCAACCCCACCCTCCAAAATTGGCATCCTAGGATGATCACATGAAACTTCTAGGGTCCTGATTTTGGGGGCTGTAATTGCCAAAATCCCCTTCTGACTCAGCACTAGGAGCCTCCCAGAACTTGGCACCGATCTGGTTGCCGCCTGGGAAACAGGTCAGGAATCACAGGATAACTTTTTCCAGGGCAGAAGTCAGCCAGCCCTGTTGAATCGCGGGGCAACAAACAGCTCCTCTCTTTAATAAGGAACCCCTACCCCGACACTCTTAAACAATGCCCTAATACGTAGCGGGACCATTTGGGAATACTTGTTATCAGGAGGTCGCTTTTTCCCGTGGAGATTTTTCCAAGATACATTATGGAATTGTGATTGCATTGCACATCTCATGTTCCATGCTACTGTCCATTCCTAGGAGTCTGAAGGCAAGGCACACTGACCACCCTGGACGTGCACGAGCTCACGCATGGCTACGACAGGCGCAAGGCGATCGAAAGCACGAGGGCTGTTTGAGATCTTGAGGGCGCTGCGGACATGGGGGGCGTAGTGCCAGGTTTGGCAGAACGTGATTGAGATGGAAATTGGGATTACGCAATAGTATCCACTTTCTTTTCCGCGACTACACCCTACAAAACACATTACATAATCGTTCCTTCCACAACCCATTTCAGAAAAGCCCTTATAGAATCGCAAGGCTCTTGGCTTCAAAGCGATACCCTGTCACCCCATTAGCAACACATGAAAGCTTCTCACAAAAAGGCCCGTTGGGCTTTGGGACCATCGGGATATATATATATATGTAATTTATATACATATATATATACACAGAAATTAAGAGAGCATGCTGGTGGGTCCTTTTTTAGTAGGGATTGTACGGCGATTAGTTTGAGGCATACCCATGGCGACTGAAGGCCCGTCTCCAAAGATGCAGCGAGTAGAATGGTTTAGGGTTTAGGGTAGAATGACAATGTCAGGACAATATGCTGTCCTTCATACTATCCCCAAGCCGAGGCTAAAACGATTGAAATAATTTCCATTTTCTTTTCCACTGCTACACAGGAAATAATCCCTACATTTCTCCCATACCATATTATAAGCCCTTATATAAACTTACTACACCCTAAATATTCCTTAGTGTAACTCCCACATCATATTGCGAGCCCTTACTCAAATTAAAACCCCAAACCCTATACCCTGAGATCCGATTTTTCCCCGAGGTCGGCCTTCAAGAGCTTCTTGAAAGCTGGCAAGGAGGTGAGACTTCCAAAAGCAAGGCTGCTGCTAAACCAGTAATGATATTTCAAAAATATTAACAGTAGTAATCCAATTAATGACATTAACAATACGTGCTGAGAACAGGCCTCAGATTTTGGAATGTCTTGCATGAATTCCCCAGGCTGCGTCCCCTTGTCGTTTGCGTGTGCAGTCGAGGTCTTTAAGTCTCTGAGCAGTTGCAGGGCACGAGCACGGGGTCTGCGCTGCGACGCATGGCGCTCATCCGTCATACTCGCCCTCCTCCTCGTCAAACTCGCCTGCAAGAATCAAGGCAAGGCCGACACGCAGGCCTTTGCGCCATAAGCCGCTCAGCATCACAAGTTGAGCTTACCATCGACAAACGCTTCCATGATGGAACTCTGAACTATCACCCCGCGATAAATTTGGCAACCCATCTATGAATCCTTCCCACGCTGATGTTCAACGACAGCACATCGCCATTGCAAACCAAACGTTTGCCAGCCTTCCTCTTCCGCGGTAGCATCCTGAGGACAGGATGGCCACTCGGGGCTTTAGTTGATATCAGGATTCGCGTAAGGTCGACATTGGGTTTCGAGCTCGTAGCTGAATTATCAAAGCCCTTCAGCTGCCCTCGAGCACTTTTTGCACTTGAACATGGGTTGCCTGGTACTGCTGGTACTCGGACACCAGATCGTTCATGTTCGACTCAGCCTCGGTGAACTCCATCTCGTCCATGCCTGTCACCAAGCGCACAGTTGTAAAAGGAGAAGAGACGCGCTGCAACTCATTTCATGCAATGCCCGCACATCAGAACAATGGATCATATCATGAATCTATCCGTGTTTCCTACAGCCCAGTGAGTTCGAGCTTATTTCACTTGATTGCGCTACAGAGCCTTCGCCAGTGTACCAGTGCAAGAAGGCTTTGCGGCGGAACATGGCCGTGAAGTACTCGGCCACCCTGTCGCGCGCGGAACTCAGAGGAACAGAACATATCTGTGCTGGACATTGACATGCTGAGTTCTCGGGTGGGTTCAGCAACGACAACACAAATGCCGCGAAGTCCATTCTGCAGAACCCGTTCGTTGCAGGTGCCTCCTGAACCCTGCGTCCTTAAACCCTATATATGGTAGTTTCCATGTTCTTTTCCGTTATCCCCTTTATAACCCCCCTATAATCCCCCCATATAACCCCCATGCAACAGGTGCCTCTTGAACATCTCCTGGATGGCGGTCGAATTTCCCGCAAAGGCGACGGCCATCTTCAGACCTTCCGAGAACCCAAGTTGAATCCATGTGTTTTTGGTGAGAAGACATTCTGTTCAGACAGCAGAGATCCCTAAATCACCCTTCCTACTTTAGGTGGACCCCCCCAAACCAAGTCATAGTGGCTGTAAGGGATAATAAGAATCATATTAAGGTCCTCCTGTATTCCGATTATACCACTATTACAGGGCGGGGGGTGTTCCTAATTCCTACTTCGCACAACAGGACACTTTATTTGGCGTTATTCCTGGGATCCCAATCGATGGTCAGCATGAGGCTAGCAGCTGGGCTGAATCTTGTGATGCGAAAGATATTCCAATACTCCGTTCATATTGCAACCTAGAGTGATGCCTGGATACAAGCAGAAGATCGCACAAATATTTCCGGCTTAAACGTCTCGTCATCTTCCCTATACCCAGGTACTCTAAGAATGTTTACCTAATGTAGTAGTTTGCATTTTCTTTTCCGTTTGCATTTCATTTTCAATGTCATGTTCCACTTGTTTCTCCATCATCCGCTATGTAACCCCTATAATCCCTTTACAGGATCAATACACACCTGCTTCAAATCGGTCGCTATCAAAACAGAGCTGCAGATTCCGTACTGCCTGCTGGGAAACCCATCAGGGCGAAATAGGGATAATGGAAAATAAGCTGGAAACTATAGGGATTGTAGGGATGATATAGGGTTTATATTGGGTTGATTAGCTTTAATCTTTTTCTGGATGACATCCCAACATAAACCTTGAAGATCAACCTCCTGATATCCCAAGGCTCCCATCCCGATGTCATGCCAACCGCCCCTACATCCTTCCTCACAACCTTCAATTGCTGCTCATGTAAGACTCCCAATGCAAGAAATCAAAGCCACTCTGCTTCAGTCATACCAAACCCTAAACACTGAACCCTAAACGCAGCCCAGGAGCCCTTGGGAGGGATGTCGCACACAGAGGCCTTGATGTTGTTGGGGATCCACTCCTTGGTTTCGGAAGCCAGGACTCAACCTACTTCAAAGAACCCCAAATGCTAGTTTCCATAAATGAGGGACCCCAACGTAAACACGCAAATACTACAGTCCTTATTATGGGTAGCCAAAGAAAGTCCCGTTTTTGGAGGGAACCCCATACAATCAGCATGATGATGCGGAAGTGAAGGCTGGGTTTTGGGGATCTGCTCCTTAGCATGCCACAGACCCTGTGGCGCAAGATGAAGAGGAAAACAATATTATTTGCAACACTTGATTATGACGGCGGTCTCCATAGGTGATTGCAACTGTCATGTGATGAGGATTGTATGACAAGAATATCTGATGATGTTACTACGGGTGGCGCGTGGGTCAAAATTCTGGTCTGTCTAGGTTTGATAGCATGCTGCCAGGTAAGAGTTTAGCTGGAATCTGTCATGAACACAGTGCATCTTGATGCTTTCCAGCTTGTATGCCAGAGCACCACAAAGTAGGAGGAGTTCTTGTTTTGGACGTTCAGCATCTGCTCGTCCACCTGGAGGTGTGCGACAATTCAACAGCCTCATCAAGCTATAGCCAGCGTGGACTTGATCACCGGGCTACTCCAAATAGGACACAACACCTCGGAGGGACTTTTCGAAAGGTAACTGCGGAGTTTCTTAGAGCGTCCTTCCTACCTGCAGGCCCCTTGAGAACCACCAAAGAAAGGGGCGCCTATGGTACGAGCCAAAATTCTCTTGTCTCAGCCGCCCCACTCGATCGCCCAAGCAGCCGCTGCAAGGGCGGAACCAGTTCTTGAGAAAATGGAAGCTGCTGCATTATAGCGAATATTTAATAGGGGCTACTATAGGGATCTCCATTCAGTTTTCTTGTAGAATTATTCGAGCTTTGTAGAGGCTTTCCATTAACAAAAGTGGCCTCCTTGGTGGACATGCGGCCGCGGAAGAGGGCCGCTGCCGTGAGGTAGCGTCCATGGCGCGGATCTGCTGCGCACATCCTCCAAGTTTTGCAGTTATGTGAGCTGTAGCCTAAACTGCTTAAGAGGAGTTCTGTAGGAAATTACATAGGGGGGAGCATGTTGGGGCTTATTAAGGGGGATACTAGGACTTTAGACTATAGCTCATGTAAGGATAAGGTCCAAGGCCAAGATCTTCCTGGACGCATCACATTTCGCCAGCTGCACTTTGACGAAGAAAGAATGACAGGTGCGCAAGTCAAGATATGGCAGGGCTAGCAAAAGACAAAAATGTATTTGCCAGCTTGCCAAGGAACATGTTCTTGGCGTCGAACATTTGTTGTGTCAACTCAGGAACCTTGGTCAGACAATTCAGTCTACAATGTCTGCACGCGTGAGCTAGCTGGGGATTCCCCTTGAACGTCAAAACAACTCTGCTGGGCATGGGAGCATTGAACCATGTTGAACCAACATGTTCGGGATGTTTTCTTGCAAGCTGAACCTGACTACTCTACGACAGGAGGGCTCTCCTAATAAGCCTAGGGACCGTCAGGGCGCGGTACTGCTGCGATCCACGGGAAGTAAGCGGCGCAAAGCCCGTCATGAAGAAATGCAGGCCTCAAACAATGTTTAGCACGAAACGTTGGGCCAGACCGCTTGCTGCCCTACGGACCTGATCTCAGCTGCAAGTATGACAGGAATAGTGGCAACTATAGAAGTGCTGGACTCTGAACTTGCAGAGCCCGTCACACCCTGCAGTCTGAGCGGCGCGGGAAAGGCACCAGGTTCACGGCAATCTTGCGCAGATCGCAGTTCAACCTAGGCTGCCACGGGCTTGAAAATGCTCAGGCCTAGGCATCAAGCTATCAGGGAGGCCGCTCCAAGTCTCAGGTGCAGAGAATGCCGTCCACGATGCCAAGCAAGGCAGGGGGATTTGTTTTACCCGCTGGAGCCTAGCAGCTGACCCGGGAAGCGCAGGCAGCAGGTGACACCACCTTAGGTGCAGTCTGCATGAAGTCGTGGTCGCAGACAAATAGCATGAACTAAGGCCACACAAGCATACTCTGAATGCGGTCTCCTCCACGAGAGTTCTTCAATCAACCCACCGCTCTACTTCCAAGATCTAAGCGGTTGCTATGTGGTCCCGAGACCTCAATCTTGCTCAACCCTGCACACGAAATTCCACAGCTGTCATGTTCTGTTTGATTCCTCCATTCTCTAGTAACCACGCCTAGGACAAGTCAAAATAGTAACATTGATACTAATGACATCAGTATTAGTAGTCACTGAAACATCGCTGCAATAAGAATTCTAAGCATTCAACACCTGGTAAGATAAGCCACTCATGGCCGCGGAGACCAGGTGGTTTAAATCACCGTAGGTCGGCGTCGT
Source organism: Symbiodinium pilosum (assembly GCA_905231905.1). NCBI lineage: Eukaryota > Dinophyceae > Suessiales > Symbiodiniaceae > Symbiodinium > Symbiodinium pilosum. The sequence goes on along the minus strand of CAJNIZ010006579.1, from coordinate 4,454 downwards.
CAGCTTCCTTCGGTTTGTGTCTTGCAAGTTTAGGTCCACCCCTACACGGCCTGAGAAAAAACACTGGCCCGCTTTTGGATACAGAAGGGTTTGCCATGAAGCCTGCATTTGTGAATTTAGTGATTTTTGAGGTGTTGTACGGTTTTCATGTAATAGTGGTATGCAGTTGCTTCTGTATATGGCGAATGTGCACTAAGCTTACGGACCCAAAAAGGCTCCATGATATTGATACCGCTCCATTTCTACAATGATTTTGGGGCGGAGGAGCTTCACGTCCTGAAGAAGGACCCCATATGATTCCTAAAGAAGGACCGCATATGAGCTATGGTCTAAACTCCTAAAAGAATTATTTTTAAGCAGATTTTAGGGATGTATTATGGGGGTTATTAAGGAGTATACTACTAGGAATCTAGATTATAGCCCTTATAACCTTCTCCATATCCTCACCTTGGCTATTTTTGTACATTTTTTGGTACCCCCATTTTGAGGAACCCCCGAAATGCACTTCTGCCGCTTGGGCACAAGGTTCGGAAGCAGATGTCGTACAGAGCTTCATTGTCCTGACATCACATGGTGGCTTCCAACACTTTCGGGGTGCTTGCATAACAAAAGAAACCTTAGGGATATGCAGGGATTAGACAGGTAATTGAGTCCTTGTCAGGGGTGGGGCCTTTAAGTAACAAAAGAAACCTTTAAGGAGATGCAGACCGTTGTGAGAAACCCGCGCTCAGGGCTGTTCGGAATTCTTAAACCCTGGCTGGCCTGAGTCATGAATGGGAAAAGGTTTCAAGCCACCAGGACCGAGACAGGATGCACTTCTGCATTGAAAGAGATTCTGTGTCGCGCATGTAGACCAACAAGGACATATCATTAATTTGAAGTTGCTCCATCAGATTAAGTGTGATTACGGAGGCACAACTTTTGCTCAATCTGAACCATCTCGCCCTTTGCCATCGCCGGTCGGCACACATGGCGCAATTAACGTCAGTAAATGATACCGTGTGCTGAAAGATGATGCTTCAGGATTTGGGGAATCTTAAGCCTGCATGATACTATTCGACCGCCGCCCGAATGACCTACACGTGGTGCATGCAATTTCTGACCATCCTCAACAACCGAAAGGCGAAAAGCATGCATGTACACCCAGCCATAGACTGGGCAAACCCATTGTGAACATAATAGGTCCCATGGCAACCTGAATTTCTATGCTGTTAGTGAACTGGGCCTGCAACTTCCAACTCCATAAGAAAACAATTTATTGCAAAGACGGGCAGCCAGAAGGAACGACTCGTCGGAGTTTTCCACAAGCTGGTGGAAACTCAGGACAGCATTGTATGGCTCGACCACAGTGTCGGATACCTGCAACCCACGTCAAGTTCAACTAGAGATCAGGTTGCGTGTAAGTCCGAGATATTTCGAAAACCGACTGGGAATGGGCACGACATGCATGAACCTGACTGTTCTGCACACGTACTTTGATTTTCTGATGAAACCCGGCGCCGCTAGTTTGCGCTGGGCAGCTGTGGGCAAGTATATTCGAGGCGGACATCAAACTGCAACAGCCAAGTTGCCGAACACAAGGTAAAACTGGGTTGCTGTTGAGGAACTTAAATTAAGTTATCATAATGGGCATATATAATAATTGATATGGTTTCGCCAATATATAGTAACTAAAGTTAAGTTCCTTAACAGCAACCCAGAAAAGGTTCATGCCTGCCTTGGGGGACGGGATCACAGAGAAAGTTTCCATGATGCGGTCAGGGTACCTTGGTTTGTACAACAACTTGCATTGACCGCCACACCCCCAAACTGCTCTGACCTGTACTGAATGCCTGCAAACTGCCATCCCTCCTATTCAAAACCCTAAACCCTGGACCCTAAACCGCTTTACCCTCCAAGGGTAACAGCGGATCTGGCCACCAAACCTAGGCCCGGCACTCTGCAAATAGAAGTGCTTGAGACGTTGACGTGCAGCGAGAGAAGCATGAATCGCGCAACATGATACTGGGTTCTGAAAGGCATGCTCAGGGTTGTATAGGAATGTATACATCGCAATACTTGAGCAGTCTACATTCGCACAAGACAGCTACATATCCAAGAACAAACCGCCGGGAGCACTGGAAAGAAACCCTTTGAGCAACAGAGTTGTTAAGTCAAAGGAGTGTAGCGTCCTAGATAGAAATTAGATGGACCCCAGCAAATTGAGGCAACTGCACTGGCACAAATTCTGAAACCTAGCTCCGCACGGATGCCTCAAAATGGGGTTCCCCAAAAATTAGAGGATACCTATCTGGGGGGGACCCCCATATCAAGGACTATGGTCTATTAGAATCCCCCTAAACCCTAAACCCTCAACCCTAAGCCCTAAAACTACCAAATTCTACAGCGCCTACGAGTATGGCCGAATGCCACCGGGGTGCTCCTCACGCACCTGGCATTTTTCAGATTGCGCCAGCAAAAATCCATGGAATAAACCCAAAGCTGCAGAAGACGGTTTAGGGATTAGGGTTTAGGCTTCAGGGACCCAATAATCTTCTGATAATTCCCATGAGTCCGGAGGGTGTTGTTTGACAGAACCTCAAGGGACTCGCAAATTGAAACATCACCCTCGGCCCGAAACCCTAAACCTTACAACCCGAAAACCCGAAAACCCTGAACCCTGAAACCCGAAAACTCTGAACCCTAAAAACTTGAAAACCCTAAACCCTGAAATCCTAACACCCACAATTCAATTCATCTGAGCCTTTGAGATCAGCAGGGTTCCCATGCCAGCTCCAGTGCCGCCGCCCAAGGAGTGGCAGAGCTGGAAGCCCTGAAGGCAATCGCAGCCTGCATGGCTTAGGATATGATTCCTGTAAATCCCTATTACAGGTACCCTATAGTCTATGCTTTTTTTTTCTTTTTTCGAAGGGACTCTTTGATTATAAGCCGCTATTTCAGGTACCCTATACTATGTTTATAGGGAGAAGCTTCAACCAGAACAATGATGAGTTGCCACTTTTCAAAACAGCTGGGCGGGCTAGTGCGATACATGTAGACAGCTGAACAAGAGCAATCTTCCCTGCAGCCCACGTATTGCCATGTCATTCCTTTGCACAGGCCTTGAGGAAGTACCATATCATTCCACTATACCACATAACCGTCCCCAGAACCCTACTTGAAAGGTCTCCTAAAGTACTATACCATCTTATACTATCTTAGAGTATAATATAATATAATATAGTACATTATACAATACTATCGTTTAATATACTACATCTACAGACTGTGGTGCAGAGGCTTTCTTCGCGCCTTCTGCCTCCTTGCGCACAACGTCGAGCACGGAGTCAATGAGTTCTGCACCCTGAGAACGCGCAATGACATATGAGCTATAGTCTATGCTCCTAGTATCCCCCCTAGTAACCCCTGCGGTAGTCCCCTATTTGTTCTAAGGGTTTTGGGTTTAGGGTTTCGGGTCTAAACACCTAGTATCCCCCTTAAGAATGGAGAATCAAATGGAAGAGAAAATGGAAAATTAAATGGAAACTGGGCCTATATAGGGGTAGGGGTTATAATCTAAACTCCTAGTATCCCCCTTAATAACCCCTATAGTAGTCCCCTATATAATCCCCTTTAAAGAGTTTAGGCTATAGCTCATATCTGACCTGTATGGTGTGCAATATAAACAACCTCATCATCAACCGGGCACTACAGCATGCAAAGTCCGGCTGTATCCAAGAAGAAGCAGCCATGCAGTGGGGATATAGACCCCCTGGGGTATATAGGGATCTTATAATAATAATATACCCAAAGCCATATTCTACCTACTTAAGGGGGGACTATAAGGTGCCCACAACGCTCTGAGAGTCTTTATCTTGCACACCATGCCCTCCCCAAAATAAACATCGAGTCTGAAGACGGACCCTTCAGACTATTGCTCTTTTAGAACCTGCCTGCATGAGGTAAGCCTAGTCTCCCCACCAAAATGCCCTGTACACAAAAGCATCAGTTTTCTGAAGGCACCCCAGACATACACAATTCACCCATCACGAAGTGCCTGCTTCATAAAGGATTCCACATTCGTTTTGTGAGGATCCCCATAGAACATGGCTGCTTTGGCTCAGCTCCTGGCTTCAGTGTAGTGACCTGGGCTAAAGGGATGTGTCGAAGAATTCTGGAAGGCTTCGGTTGGTGTGGGTCCTGTTGGGATCATAAGAGTCTGCACTGAGCAGAAGCACGTCATGCTTTCCATGTGGAATAAATGAAAAGATGGCGCCTGCAGTACCGAACTCTGGTTCCTCTCTCTCATTGCTTCGATCATGCCGTGCAGCTCACAACCAGATTCCAATGCAAGCAAACAACTTTGGCAACGCTGGACTTGCTCTTGCACTGGACGGGAACATCTCAACATTCTAACGCGCAGGCACGAGTCACTTGCCCTGGTTTTGCCCGATGCGAGCATGTCATGATCCTGC
>CAJNIZ010006576.1:0-17494 GCA_905231905.1 Symbiodinium pilosum | reverse complement strand
GCCCTCCCTCCAGGGGCCTCAAGCCTCCAGAAAACGTCTGGAGAGGTCGTTTTGAACGAAAAATGCGCCGTGCCGCGTACTCCCAAAGCCCCGAACCTTTGGCAAGGCTGAAATTTCATGCGGGATGGTCAGGCTGGACTAGGCCACCCACCATGGCTGGGGGGGGGTGGCCAGGCTGAGGTGTGTCTGCAAGCAAGAGTAGAGTAGAGGGGGTTTTTAAAGGGATCTGAACGCCCTGAGGCTGGATGCCTCGGCGAATTATAACTCAGGAGGACCCCCCCCCCACCGTGTAATAGTTGTAAGTATAGCGGAAAATAATAGGACCCTGATATCATCCTTATAATCACTGATGTAGTCAATAAGTACAGGCTGGGGGATCCTCTTAAATTATCCCCAATACCTGTAAACCCTAAACCCTAAACCTTAAACCCTAAACCCCCTGTACCCCCGGAGGGCTCGTGGAGTCAGTTGCAATTCCTTAGTTACACCGTTTGGCTGACAGTTGAAGCCCCACCCCCCCGCAGACCCAAACACCAAGTCCAAAGGGCTGATCCCTTAGGGTTTAGTGGTTTAGGGGTTTAGGGGTCTAGGGTTTAGGGTGTAGGATGTAGGGGTTTAGGATTTAGGATTTTGGGGTTTTGGGTTTCAGTTTTTAACCCTGAACCTAAATTCTCAACCCACCTCGCGCATGGTGGCTCAAGGAAGCGAGGGGTTCACGCAGCCGCCGCGTCAGTCCAAGTTATTCATCCTCCAACTTCCCCCAAGGTTCGTATTTGCATATATTTGTAGTGTAAATGTTCCTGAAAACTTCCATGTGGGTGTTCAGGGTTTAGGGTGTTGAGCATATGGTTGAGGGTTTAGGGTTGAGGCTTTCGGTTCAAGAGCTTACTTGAACTAGCTTGCTGCTGACCCTTTTGCCTCCGGCTGCTTCCTACCTGACGCTCAGAGTCTATATGCAATATGCCGCTACATTGAAGCTTTAACATTTATCCCTTGGCTGCAGCAAAAAAATATCAGTCAGAACAGTAAACCCCATTCAGCTTTGCCCAAATCCTTCAGCACTCTTGTTTTAAGACCTAATCCCAAGGTTGGGTTTAGGGCTTAGGAGTGAGGCTTTATAGGGTTTTGGGTTTAGGGAGAGCGGTTGGGGCCCACGAGGGCGCAGCAGCACCAGAAAAAACCCGGAAGACAGCTGAGAGCTCCAGTCGCCATGTCAAGACACACATGGGGGTTTCCAAAAATTAGGGGTTTAGGGTTTAGGGTGGGGGTCCCCATAATAAGGATTAGAATATTTTAGGGTCTATATTAGGGTCCCCTTATTTTCGAAAACTACCACATCCCCTGGCCGGTTACTTCCAAGAGCCATGAGATTTCGAAGAGATGGTCATTTTCGAAAAAAGAGCAGGACCTCTCTCTAAGCTCAGGGTTTAGGTTCAGGGTTTTGAGATTCGGGTTTAGGTTTTAGGGTTTGAGGGTTTGGGGAGTTGAGGTTAAGCATGTGGGTTCAAGATGCTGGGTACGTAGGGGTTGGGGGCTTATGTTTTAAGGCTCAGGGTTTAGGGAGGACTTGGTGGCTGGCCCTTGAGTGTTTTCATGCGGGGTCGTTCAGGTTTAGTGTTCAGGGTTTAGGGTCTAGGGTTTTGGTAAAGGCTGGGACTGGCAGAGGGCGCATTTTTCTCTTTTTTTGCGGGGCCCTAGGCTCTTTTTAAGGGGGTGCGGGGTTCCCAACATTTTTGGGTCCCAATAACAAGAATTAACTGGACCGGAATTCTTACTGTCCTGTACTGCTATTCTTCTTATTCTGTCTAGTTTTCTTGATTAGTCATCTTTTCCTTACTTATTATGGTCATTCTTTTCGCTTAAATGCTCAAGGAAGCTGGGAAAGCCAAAGCCAAACTTCCGGCTGCATATGAGTACCCCTCAATATTTGGTGCCATACTATCATTTAAAGCCAACAGGAGCCCACATTTTCAGAGAAATTTATTTACCTGCGTCTCACTAATTTAGCCCTATCGGACGACAAGTAAGAGCCCCCTAAACCATAGGTAATCGGCGCCACAGGTGTCACCCCATAAACCCTAAACCCTCCGAAGCTTAAACCGTAAACCCCATAAACCCTTTAGACCCTAACGCCCGGAGCCCCCAAGCAAAAACCAGACCCCAAACCCCAAACCCCATAAGCCTTAAACCCTAAGGCCCATACTCTACATCCTAAAACCATGACCCTGAATCCTACTGTTTCTGTAGGAGCCGGTCTCCCCTACGCGAAACTCCGCGAAACTCTGCAGAAAGTAGTCGGGTTTCAGGGTTTACGGCCTAGGGTTTTACTGTTTTGGTGGGTTCTGGGTTTCACCAATGGAGGAGATGTTGCGCCATAATTTAATGGCCCGAGTAAGTGTTTGGGGTTTACTGTTGGCATATTAGGTGGTGCAAGGTTTCCGCCATTCAATGTTAAGATCCACCAAATACCGCAATCAGACTAAAATGGAAGTCCGGAAGGGGCCATATAGAATGTCTGAAGAACACGTATGGGGTTTCCACGCCAGTTTGGGCGGTGCGGCATGTGCCTTAGCTGCTGAACTTCATTCAGAGCCATCGCTGCCACTTTGCAATTGCCGGGTTGCAAAGATCCTGGCACATTGCCTACTCAGGGTTTAGGGTTAAACGGAAGTTACAGGTGTGTGTGTGTGTGCGCGCGTGTGTGTGTGTGTGTGTGCGCGTGCGTGCGTGCGTGTGTCTCTCTAATGTCTTCCGGTTCTTTGTCCAGCGAAATGCGTGATGGCTTTAATCGTTTCCGGTAGCAAAAGACTAGAAGATGGAACATAGTCATGTGGTAGTTTCCCAAAATTAGGGTATCCCAATATAGACCCCAATATATTATAGTCCTTATTAAAGGGACACCCAAAAAAGTACCCTTATTTTGGGAAACACCCATGTTTGGACTACCAGCATTTAGTGGAGCTTAAGGTTCTCAGCTGTCTTACAGAGCGACTATTGAGAGTTTAGGGTTTAGGGAGAGTAGCCAGGTAGCAATGGCTTCCAAAAAGTCAGGAGCTACGAAAGATTCAGGTACGGCGCTTGTTCGTGGTCATTCTGGCAGTGTGAAACACCAACCAAGTTATGCAGTGGCGGATGGGTAGACGCAGATAGTTATGTAGCAAGTCTCGGAAGGTGTACAGTGTTCAGAAATAGACCATATATGCCTGTAGCCGTGTGGTCTGAGACAGGTTGGGATGACCCTAAGCCCTAAAACCTGTGCACCCGAGCTTCTTCAGAATAGGATGCAGTGCACAGCCTAGGGTTTAGGGTAGTCGGAGGTTTAGAAGTTCGGATGAAGTGGAGGATTTGGGCGTAGTCAAGCCGTCAAGCCTAGGCTGCTTGGAGGCTATAGGGGAGCATTTTGGGGGTTATTACGGGCGATGCCAGGAACTTTGATTATTGCTCATGCAAAAGGGCTTAGGAGACTTAGCAAGTAGGTTATCCATGAGGTTATAAGTTTCCGAACTCAGGTTGGCCTGCCTATAATCCCTTCATGACCTACTTACTGAGGGTCCTGAGCCTCTAACAAGACCTCTTCTCAGAGATCTTGGTTAATATTTTGGAGGAAAAAGGAAGTAGGTGTAGTCAGAGTATGTCTCCTTCCACGCAGCAGAAGTAGAGCCACATGCATGTCGATTAGCCTCCTCACTGCCGGGGAGGGAATTTCCAGTTCGACGAGCCTGCGTGCCAAGCCCAGAACATCAACCACAGCACACCAATGTCCAGACACGTTACCAAGTTTGGGATTTGCGGTTTAGGTCTCAAGCAGCAACCCCAATTCCTGGATCATACAGATAACACCTTAAACCTTGAACCCCAAACCCTAAACCCCAAACCAGAAGCGCCGACGGAGCAAGGTACCATTCAGCTCAGCAAGGTCCTGGCAGGCCATGGTAGACTTCCGGCAGGTCAGGATTTAAAGGGGTTCAGGGTGAAGGGTTTAAAGGGGTTTAGGGTTAAGTGTTTAGGGTTTAGAGGTGCTCAAGGTTTGGGGTCAAGGGTTTAAGGGGGCTTCGGGTTTAGGGTTAGGGTTTAGGGAGGGGCCTTAAGAATGGAGTATGAGTACTATCCTAGGCTGGAAAGGGGTGGGGGTGTTTGGAGGGATCCTAATTTTGACGAGAGAGAGGCTCATACTGCCTCATGCTTTCAATCACATAGGGCGACCGCTAAGAAATCTGCAGCCTAGACCCTAAAAAGCAGATTTTGGGCCCAAATGTGCAGGATGTATTACTGCGCAGTTCCTGAAGAATGGAAAAGCCCCAGTATACACCTAGATTCAGTAGAAACCATGCTAAACCCTAAACCCACTTCGGTTTATACGCTAAATCCTACACCCTGCACCCTAAATCCTAAACCCTAAATGACCTTTCTTTCCTAGTCGTGCCAGGCTTTGGACGCTATCCAAATAGCCGACCCAGGGAACTTCGCGTCTGCGCGCAGGGCAGCTTCACGCCGCTTCTTCTGAGTTTCGGGTTTAGGGCTTGAGGAGTTTAGGGTTTAAGGGTTTAGGGTTGAAGGTTCAAGACTTAAGGGTTTAGGGAGTTTAAGGTTTGGGACCTAGTCTGGTGTTTAGTTTGCCTGGGTTTTGGAAGTGGATAGAATTTCCGGTAGGGCTTGGGGGTTTGGGGTTTTCGATTTGGGGGCTTCGGGTTCTGCGGGATGCGCCCCCCCAAAACCCTAAACCCTGTACATATGGTTCATACACATGTGTCTGTTGATCTTCGCAGTCCGCAGTTAACAGCCAAACTGATACAAGGTTCCGTGGCAGGTATCAAGGTAGTCGGCCAAAGTATAGATCATAATAAGACTGGACAGTAGTTCTTTTTCCGTCTCCGCAATGAAGATATAGAAGAGAATCCCATTTCAGTTGCATGGAACTCACAAGCCTTTGTACGACGAAGGCGCGAAAACACTTGCACAAATGGTCTTGACTTGGGACAGGGGGGTTGTGTGGAATATCTGAATCACCATAGGCACCATAGGACCATAAGCACCTGAGAAAGTTAAGGCACCTATCTGTAGAGAGAGGTGTTGTTGTAGATAGTGAGCTTGGAGAATGAATCCTGTCTCGGCATTGTTTACACAAAGGCCTATAGGTCTTCCTGAACACAAGTGCTGTCACGATGGGAACCCTAGCGTGCTGTTATGACGATGTGTGATGATAACGAATGATGATAAGAGTAATGACAGTAAGAATAAAATACAGACAATAAGAATAACCATCAACAGTAATACGACAAATGAAAATGATAACCATAAGAGAGCATTAGAACAAATGATGATCATAATAAGCAAAAACGCAGCGGCTCGAGTAGCAGCAACAGTTGTAGTCGATATGATAGGACTCGTAGTAATGCCAATAATAGACGGAGGGGAACATGCCCATCCCCAGAGTCCTCAAGCAAAGTATACATGTATATATATGTGTATATATATATACACACATGACAGTTCTAAATTTACGTGTACCAGAAACTTTCTGCACTTTCGCCACAGTGGGGAGGGGTTAGGTTGGAGTTCTTTAGTTTAGGGTTCAGGTTTGGGGTTAAGGGTTGAAACTTTATCCGGCATTCCTCCTTAGGTCCATGTTTCTGGGGGGGCATTTCACTTTTTCTGGGTCAACCTTTAACGATACAACTTACCTGGACCTGCAAGACTGGAGTTTTACGGTTTGGGGATGGGGTTTATAGGTTTCAAGTGCGGGGTCTGGGCAAAGTCCAGGTTTAGCGGGCTTCAGGCGGTTTCCACTAACCCTAAGGGTCCAAGTACCCAATAATCATATACTTGCCCAAAACCTGTACCGTATTTTTTTGCCCAAATCCCACGTATTCAATTATTGAGTACATGGACCCTCTGGGGTAACAGCCAAATGCGAAACACAACGACGGGTGTGCTCTCCACTGTCCCGTTGCTGCGCACCCGCCTCTCATACTTGGCACTGTTCTGCATTGCCGGTCCGGATGTTAAAGATGGTTATACTGGGATAATGGAAATGAAAGGGAAACTACTATTTAGGTTTTAGGGTCCAGGGCTAGGGTTTCGGGTGTAGGGTTCAAGGTCTAGGGTTAGGGATTCGGGTTCAGGGTTCAGGATTGGTTTCAAAAGGCGCAGACCAGAGCAAGGGGCTTCCAAAGCACAGCCAGGACTTCAAGCCAGAAAAGAAGGTGGAGAGCCATACAGCAGGAGAACATGTGGGTAGGATCTTATAGGGTACCATGACCGACTGATGTTCGAGAATACCAGGATACCCATTATATAGAGTAAGATAGTATCTTATGTAAGGATTATAATCTTACTTGGTTCAACCACCTGAAAAAGACTACCCATGTGTTGTAGTTGTCAGCTTGTCTCAAGCTGGCTAAACCAAGGGCAGCACTTGTCCTGAAGCTCGGAGGAGAAGAAGAATAGCACTCACCAAGGCATCCACGCCTAATCCAGACCCGTGATTAATGAACTCCCCTCCTTAAGTAGGGATTATAATAGGGATCCTAATATCATGGCCCTTAAAGAAATGAGTTGATCATTCACGTGTTTACATTTCTCCACACCCTAAACCTCATACTCTAAGCCCCAAACTTTGCACCTGGAACCTCAACTTGGTTACGCCTTGCTGGTGCTTCGGGAGGAGCGGGAAGCAAAACCCTATGGTTAGACTAGGGGGCTTAGTCATTTAGTGTGCAGGAAATTTCCTTTTGCGCGCCCCTACAGTTGAGCATGACCTATATTGCTTCCTCTTTGCTCCTGAAGCAGCAGTTAGCGGTAACTTTATCAACCTACATCCCAAACCCTAACTGATAGGGTTAGGATTTTTCTAGCAGAGGTCGGGGGTGTGTTTCATATCATCCCTGAACGCTGCACCTTGAATCAAATTCATTCTAATTTCCGCTTGCCTTTCCAATCTGTAGGGCCAAAGTAGACACTTCTGGGAAAGCCCCCAAAAAGGTGCAAAGAGGCTGCTGAACCCAGAATCCTCAACCCTGAACCCTAAACCCAGAATCCTAAGCCCAGCTTACGCCGCTAAGACTTGAGAATCTCATGGATGCTTGGGGCCGCCCAGAAGGCCAAGAATCAGGGCTCAGGGTTTAGGGCTTTGGGCTTTTGGCTTAGGGTTCAGGGTTTAGGGTTTGGGTTTTGGGTTTTCAGTGGGGTCATACGGGGATTTTAGAGGTATGAATGAGCTACTGTCAGTACTAGGGTGACCAAAGGACCATGGATGTAATGAGATAGACCGCGTAATGAAGCATAATCGAATGCAAAAAACTCGACTGATATGTATAAGACATACACACACATATATATATATATATTTATACACATGCATACAGAGTTCAGGGTTTAGGATGTAGTGGTTTAGGGGTGTTTAAGGCGCTCGGGGCAGAGGGTTTCAGGTGCTTAGGGTGTATAGGGTTTAGGGTTTGTGATGTAGGGTTTTAAGGATTCGGCATTTGGGGGGGAACTGCAGTGGACCGTGTAAACAACACTCATTACCAGAATTCTCAAGGTCTAAGGTGCGTAAGGTCCTGCATGATTTTTTAGTACCAATGTTACCCTACGCCCTAATTCAATGTTACCTGGTCACTGTGTGGAGGTTTCGGGTTTAGGGACTTGGGCGGGGTTTAAGGTGAGTAATTAGCAGCAGTGATTCAATACTGAAGAATCGCTTTGGAAAGAAAATAGATAAGTATATAATCCCCCGTAAGTAGATGGAATATGGCTTTGGACATATTATAATAAGATCCCCATATACCCCATATTCCATCTACTTAAGGGGGACTATATATATATATATACATATATAATAGCATATGTGGTTTGTGGGGCTCACGTAGCTGGGCCGGGCTCGTAAGGGTATGTATGGACCATGCAGGGGGTATGAAGGAATGTTCATGGATGTATAGAATGTGGGTTCCAGGGTATATAGACGGGTTGAGCGTTTAGCTTTGCAGGCAAACCCTAAACCCTAAACAAGGGTTTCGGGCTGGGACTGCCGGGTTTCAGCTTGAAGGCAGCTTAGGCTTGCGGGTCAAAGGTTTGGGGTAAGGTTTCCAGGTTGAGATTGGGCTCCGCACTAAGCTCTAGCCCTAAGCCTCAGCCTTAACCCTACAAACTTTAAGCCGTTCATTACACTCCCTGGCTTAAGGCTCAAGGGGCTTATTATAAGGTTACCTTCGGTTTAGGGATGTTTAGGGTTTAGGGTTGTTATTCGTATTCATGTTTTGGTTTTTGAGTTTACGGGCTTAGGGTGAGGGCCTCTGGCGTATGGCAGCCTCTCACAACTCCACGCCAGTAGCGTCCATTTCTTTTTTTTAGAAAATCTCTGGCCCCGAACATAACGATCCCAATCCCCCAATTTCGTAGGTTCAGAATAGAGCGACAAAGCACCGCGCAAGCACTGCTTCAAGATTTGTTCTCCCTCTGGAACCCACACATTTGTGGTGAGTTTTAAAGGCTTGAGGTTGAAAGCCTTGAAATCTCTGCGTCGTCCTCATCACCATATACCTCAAAGGTTCCTACGGTGGACATTAAACAGCCTGCATGACCCTGAGTGCTGTTTACCTTGGGAATTGTGGTATTACATAGGTACCCAAGTAGAACGCTTTTTCCCTTCTATTTGGGTGTCTCCTTATTAAGATTCAATAGTAGGAAAAAGGGTGCCCTTATTATTATGGGGTTTCTGGGGAACATAGTACAGTATATTCAGGTCATGTAGGATTTTGGGTATCAACAGTATGGGCCCTTTGCTATTAAACATGGTTAGTGACTAGGGCGTCGGATTCAAGGCTTCTCTCGTTGGAGCTCCAAAGTAGCACCCTGTCCTGGCCAAAAGACTTTAATACGCGTGGATGGGATTCTTCACATTCAGCTCATTCTTACTGGGGGCTAGTAGGGAATAAGGGAATATCGCCCTTGCATAATCGTCCCTACAATATGTTCCCTTAGTCCCTACGAACCCCCAGAAAGCACTTTTGTCGAGTCTTTCCTTCAAGAGGCCTCAGCATTTTGCGTCTATAGGGTTTGTTTATGGAAGCAATCTTGCACCACCTTGTATGCCTAAAGCCGTACGAAGAATCACAGAGCGTTGGGGATTCTAAGTGGTGCAAGATGTCCTTAATCCACCGTATTTCTCGATGATAATCCTACTCACGAAGCCAGTGTAGCTCACAACATCGCCAGCACATAGAGCCACGACCAGCAAAGCTTTCCAGTCAAGGGCCTGATAATTATGATATATGGTACCTCAAGTAGACCTCAAGCTGATAGAGGTAGTTCCTTAGGCTTTTACAAATACCTGACAAACAATGTGGTTTCCTTCCCATGGTAACCCTTACTCTTATCCTAAACCAAACTCCTGAACCCTGAGCCCTTAACCGCTACACCCCCAAAACCCAAAGCCCACAACCTCTACCGCAAGCCGGTGTTAAGTGTATATTGGGTGCTTCCATTTTCTTTTCCATAATCCCAATAATACACCAATATATACCGTATCATCCGCAACCCTCACCCCTATATAAACCATATATAACCCCTCAATCAAAGAGCTACAAGACGGCTGTCGTATTTCCGTTGACCTCAGAGTTTGGAAGGGCGAACCTTGGGGTCGTTGTTCATTTAGGATATAGGGCTTAGGATTTAGGGTACAGGACTTGGGATTTGGGGCATAGGGTTTAGGGGTCGAGGAGATTATTGGGGCCCGTATTGTAACAAAGGAAACTACTAGGCAGGGTTCCCTTTATTTCCCAGTTTGGTTGGTTTAAACCTCCCCTGTTGGTTGCTTAAAATGTCTTCACAATACCTTCAAAGTGATGCGTATTGGTGTCCCTAAACTTTGCCCTAAACCTTAAACTCTTAACCCTAAGCCCTAAACCAAGGGAACCCTGCTAGATTATGTAGGGTTTCCGGTAACCAGATAACATCCTATGGTTTGGGGGCATCACTATAAAATAGCACTCCTGTTTTGAAGTATACCTAGCTGGACTCAACGACTTATAGCACACTTTGCTTAAGTTTGCTTGCCAATTGGCCCTGATTTTTCCATCCCCTAAACCTAAATTGCGCCCATAGCCATGAAGCTCCACGAATCCTCACCCACCCTACTAAGCCACTAGCCCGACTTACAAAAACCTTGGGCCAACCCTAAATCTTAACTAAACCTCAGGGCCCTTCTTGTAGGGTGCTGATGGGAGGTTACAGCAGCCGCGAGATTATGAATGCGGTCGGATCCTCAAGGGCTTCATTTTAAATCTTTAGAATTCTCACCATCGCTTCCTCTAAGAATGTCCCCACACCCTGAGGCCGGGGGTTAGGAAGGTACCGTGGCGCAATTTGGCTGATTCCGCTGTTTGAGCAAGAGGTTATTTGTTTCCTATACCAGCATAGTCTAGACTCCTAGTACTCTCCCTAACAGCCGATAATCCCCTATATAACACCCTTTAAGGAGTGTAGACTGTAGCATATATGGGCGGTCTTGACATGTTGTTGTGCATGCTTGCAGTGCAGACAGAAAGCCTACCTAGCTCAGTAGTGATTGCAGCAAAAGCTCTGGGTTTAGGGTTCAGGGTTCTCATTTAGCAAAAGAAACACATATGGAGGTTTCCACAATTGGAGGGGGGCTACCCTGGTGGGGTCCTAAACAAGGATTATAGTACTTGGGCGTCTATACTGCTATTATGGAAACTACTGTAGCCCCTTCTTTAGGTTCGTGGCTTAGTGTGGAATAGCTCTGTTTGCTGATGCCCTTTGGCTCTAAGTCCACAAGTCTTTACCTGCATGGAGCCCTAAACTCTCAACCCTAAACCTAAACTCTATACATGATGCCTGCATTCGGCTTTAGCGCATTTGATGGCAATTAAGCTGAAGCCGAGCATAGAGCACCTGAGGGGGGTCACCAGGGGGTGGATGCTGCCATCCATGAAAGAAATCTACGGTGAAAACCTGAATAAGTTCCAGCAGTAACTCCTCATGACCCTTACATCTTACGAGATACCCTAGACCTTCATTCTAATTCAAAGGGCTCCTACGTTGCAATTGGCAGTATAACCCCGACACCAACCCTACCATAGCCCCAAGCCTTCAACAGTACATGCCCCCGACATCGCCCCATAGCCCCCATAAAAGGGATCCCACACCCTAGGCAATACTGGCAAGGAAAACCTTAAGCCCAAAAACTTCAATCCACAAACCCTATCTGATCAGTAGGTTACCCAAAATAAGGGAACCCCAACATAGACGCCAAAATGAAAAAAGTCCTTATTAAAGAGACCCCCCAAAATGGTACCCCTAATTTTGGGAAACCCCAATGTATTCCCTGATAGCCCTGATAAACCCTCAAAGGAGTCGTCTGCTAAGTTGAGGTTCCACGGCATATTCCCGACGGTAGACTCAAGTCCTCAGAGCGACCTATGATGAACTTCAAGGCGAATCATAGCATGTTACCTGGAACCCATATTCTGCAGAACCGTGGCTGTTTTTTGACTTTGTTGAAGGGTTTGGGACCGTTGTCTTATTTATTTGCGGGGTTCAGGCAATGCTAAGGTCAACTAGACGGATAAAAAAAGGAGAGTAATAACATGTTGAGTCGCCAACGCATTAGTGAGAATGATCATAGTTGCAGCTATGATAACTGTCACAAGCGATAGCAGAACCAGTAGTAATTCAACACTAAACCCCAAGCCCTAAACCCTGAACCCCAAGCCCTAATCCCTGAACCCCAAGCCCTACACCTTAAACTCCAAGGCCTGAAGCCTAAATTTGGACCCCAAGCCTTACACCCAAAACCCCAAGCCCTAATCCCTGAACCCCAAGCCCTAAACCTTAAACTCCATGCTTGTTGCCAAGGTACGGGTTCATATGTTCCACGAGGTGTGGCAGATTTGTGCTGTAAGAATTACATAAGGTTGTGGGGGTTGGGGGGTGGGTAGTCTAAGGGTTTAGGGTCTAGGTTGGCCTTCGTAGCTTTTACGGCTTATTCGGCCTTCGTAGTCTTGCGGGGGGGTGCAATGGGGGGGCTATGGCAGTCCTATACCATGTTGAATTGATGTCCTCAAGTCCTAGACGCTAAGATTTTGTTGCTGGTGGATTTATGTTTTGAGGTTCAGGATTTGGGGTTGAGGGCAGGGGTTGTGGGGGTATTCAGAATGGATCGCAAGATGCTGCGTATATCTGAACTCTTTCGGCTTAGCTATGATAGAAAGACTACGTTGTTTGGGGTCTTGTGCGTGGACCTTAGATCTGTGACAGAAGCACGGCTGAGGGTTCAGTTAGCATTTTGGGGGTTGATCTTTTTGTTGTTCCGCAGGAGGGTGAGTCTCTGCTCTACATTCCGGAGGACCTTTATAAACCCTAAACCCTAACAGTTAAGCATACTCACCCACCGTTCTCACCCTGAGGCAACAGTAAGCTCAGGGCTTTGCAGCTTCGCACTCTTTATCTTGGCCAGTGTTGCTTGCTTTTTGTTCGTCAGCGCTTTCATTCAGCTCTGGCAGAAAAATCTTGCAGGCAAGTCAAGATGCCCGAGCACCAACATGGCAAATATCGTGCTTCATCCTCATAGTTGGGTCAGCTGCGTGTGCCTGGATTTTATTCCGGCCTTGCACCGTGCGGTGAGAGTTTGGCTTCGCCTGTATACCTTCAAGACACAAAAGATTTGTGGCTACATCCTGCATTGGGCAATGGCAGAGAGGCGGGTAGGAATCTGCGTTGTTGGGCTGGCCGCTTCAAGTACCAGACCTGCATGCAGGTCAACACCGAATCCTCCAGAAGCAGCTCTGCATGAAATGTGATTTTTGAGTGAGCTTTGCCCGAGTGTGGGCAGGATGAAAATGGTTTAGGGTTTAGGGTTGCAGCTTAGGGTTTAAGGTTTGATTGTAAATGGCAGGAATGTTGAGGAGTACTAGAAACTAGGTGCCCCTGTAGCACCCTTTCCCCTTTTTTTTGGGGTGGGTCTCCTGATTAAACCGGTTTTTGTGCAAAAGGCGCCGTGCTTCTTAAGTGGGTTGTGGGGAACCTACCCTAAAGCCCTAAACCCCAAAAACCGTAAAGCGCAAACTCTACCCGAAACCTTAAAATCCTGTGGAGCCATCGACGCTAGCCAGCATCTCAAGCTTCTTCGGGTTTAGGGTTGAAGGTTTCAGGTTTAGGGTTTCGGGTCGAAGTTCCCCATAAACCTTCTTCCTGAAACGCGGGGCCGCCCAGTAATCCCAGCATCTAGAATTCGTAACCTTCACCACAGACATACCCTAAACCCCAAACCTAAATTTTAGACCCTAAATCCTAAACTCTAAATCCTAAACCCTAAACAGCCCAGCAGGACGGCATATCTCTACGCTTCCAGGTGGAGCAGAAGCACCAAGGCAAACGAAATGGAAGATGGAGCAAGGGGATTGTCACCATGTATCATTTGGCAGGGACACTTTTTGTGAGTTGGTGGCGCGCCGGAATCCGATTTAAGCTGCTTGTGTCAAGAGGGCTTGAGGTGTATGAATAAATCGGGTTCAAGGTCGAAGGTCTACAGGGTTTAGAGTTTTGGGTCTCGGGTTCAAGGTTTGTAGCTGGGCCAAGTTACCCCAAAGAATGCATGAGTCTTCTGGCGGTCAAGGTAGGTTTTGCGGCTGCAAGCGACGATTTATCTCTGGGGTTTAGATTTTACCTCAAGTAATATGGGGGATTATATAGGGGATTACCATAGGGGATACTAAGGGGGATACTAGGAGTTTAGACTATAGCTCATTTGTATTTTAGTATTGTGGTTTCCAAGAATAGGTGCTCCCTTTTCTCGTATCCCCGTAGAAAATGCTTTTATTTTTCGTTGTAGCTTCACCCTAAAGAGCTACTAAACATCATATTTACATAGTAGGTCGAGGGGGGGGACATTTTTGCCCAAGACCTTGTTTTCAAGACTCCCAAAAACGGACCCTTACTTCCCAAAAACCTTCATGTGCTTCTACAGGCTGTTTGGTGCGAGGGATTTGCAGCTGCAGATATCTCTTGGACTCACATGAGCTGTAGTCAAAACTCGTAGTATTCCTTTTAATAGGCCTTAAAATTGAAACCCTATATAGTCCCCTATATACCACCCTTTAAGGAGATTAGACTACAGCTCCTATGTATCTGCATGCATGTAATAAGGTAGCCCATCCCTGTCATGTACGTGCCAAATTGGGGTTTATATTCCTAACCATCCTAAGACCATAAGTGATGCGGATTCAATGCTGTCAATTAAGGAAACTCCGTCTTTACAATAAGGAAGCCTTGGTGTTTGGAGTCTTGGGATGCTTAGGGTATGCACACCCCTGCCAGACGGCAGGCGGGATCTGTCATATCCTGGTCGTAGCCCACACTTGAGACAGTAGGATCTGCAAGCTTTGAATAAGTACTTTGAGTTTGTCACGGAAGGGGTACGTTGGAATCCCCGCATGCCTACCAATGACCTGTAGAGATTTCATCTTAGGATCACTTGGGATTGTTGCCAGAGTCTGTGTCGTTTAGTTTACCATATGAAGCACCGCGAAGGAAGTGAGCGACCGTGCACGGAATATGTTCAAAAGGTGAAAAATCTGAAGCAACCAGCAAAAGTTTCTATTATTGCTACCATCATCATTCTTGTCACGATTATTACTTGTACTACACGTCGTGTGAGGGCGCAAGGTTTCGCACTTTCGTTCTTTGTGATTTCACTACGAATTCTACCCTCCACCCTAACTTCTGGCTGCGAACCTACACCTCACGCCTAACCCAGCACCAGTTGTTGCTTTTTTGATGAGCTGCGCTTCCAAACATGGAGTCTATTTTTTCAGTTCAGGGCTGAGGCTTAGGGCTTGGGGATTGTAATGCTGCCCTAAACCCTAATCCCTAATCCTGGCTGCAGACACAGTGATCCGTGTGCTGCCAAAGCGGCCCACGGAGGGACGGGAGCCGCGAGAGCCACGAGAGCCGCGCAGGGAGCGCTCGGACAGCCCGGGCCTCACGAGCTAGGGTTTAGGGTTTGCTGTTAAGGTTTAAGATTGAGGTTTTGTGGTTCAAGCCTTGGGATGTCTCATCGCGCACAGCTAGTGCTGGGAATTGAACCCTGACTTGTAGTAACATAACTTACATCACATTGCGGATTCTAGTATCGTTTGAGGTTTATGTTCCTTATGTTCATAGTGGGCCCTTGAAGAAGCTGCAATTGCCAGTTTGGGGTCTGGGGTGCGCTCTGAGGCCTGGGACGGTACTACTTCAGGTTTTGGTTTCTGACTTCAGTTTGAGGGCTTATGGCTGGGGAGTCTGGGATTTAGGTTTTTGCAGGTCCGTTTTGCATGCCTTTTGTGGGTTTCGGCACAACAGCCAAGGCAGTTAGCACGGATCTGTGGTTGGCAAGAAGTGCAAGTCATGTGGGTAGGAAAGCACACAAGTATAGCCTCTGGTAGCTTCCATTATACGGTACCTCCAATCCACGCCACAATTCTATTGCACTTATGTAGATGACATGTAGTCTGCCAAAAGTGCAAGCGTACAAAAACGGGATTGTAGATAAAGATCTTACACATGACCATGTTAATTCGTTTGGAGGTTGTGTCAAACTTACACCATAAATAGTGATCACCCTGACCAACCCGTGTTTCTTGCGTGCAGCGTCCTTTGGCGAAACATGCAGGGGGAGGACGAGGAGCTGATCGCGCAGAGAGCGTGTCAGGCCCGAAAAGAAGAACAAATCAGAATTGAGGTTGAAGCCTTCAAGACTTAGGGTTGGGTGGCGATGGTTTAGGGCTCAGGGATTAAGCTTGTGAATTCTTAGCACCCAGATTTTCTGAATCCAAGCTTGGGTTTCTGGATGAGGGCGTAGGCTTGTGGCTTAGGTTTAAGCGCTGGGTGTCAGAGGTTTGGCTTCCGGGTTTAGGTTTGGAAGAAAAATCCCTGCATGGCATGGCTGTACCTCCGTGTCATCCATAGCAGGGAACCTTACAATCCTTCTGTATTGTCTACAGTTCCCACTTTAGTACAGAGGATGTGCGGGCATTACAATTGCAGCTCCCTTACCTGCAGAAGCTTCAGGACAAGGATGAGAAGGTATGATCTAGGTGGGGACAACCACAGTCATGTCCAGGTAATATCAAACAGTTTTGTTCTTTAATCTTCCAGAGGCACTTTGCTTGGTAACCCCCTCCCCTAATATTCACCCCTCAACCCCTTCTGACATTACATGTTCCCAGTGTGGTATACTATAATGTATATTGGAATATTTAGTGTTAGGGGGGATCACATTAAGGGGAGGGACGAATATACCTATTTAGGTTATGATGCACGTGAGGGCAAGTGCTTACAGTCAAGGGCTTATATAGGAAGGGGTTGTGAAACTTCTGACATGTTGGGTACGACGATTAAACTGGTTCGGAATAGAGCGAACTTCCGGCCAAACGCAGTATTTAAAAGGCTACGGAACAGAGTGAACTTTTTGTCTTGTATGGAATGGTAACAAGGCAGAACCGCAATAATGGCATGAACTGAACTTGCTTGCGTGTTGTTCCTGAGGCATCCGAAGCTGCAAGGCATCAGCGTTGACATGAGCGAGACCAAAAGCAGTAGACCCCAGATATCTCATAGGGTATAGTCTTTAGGGTTTAAGGTTAGTAAGTTCACTTAGTACCGAAGGTGATGGGGTTTTGAGTAAGGGGTATTGAGGATAGTAGGTCTGTTTACCAAAGGCAAGATGTTATCCAATAAGACATCCCAGTATCGCTAAACCTCAGACCCCTAAAACCCAGATCCATAGATTACCCCAGACTTTGACACTGAAAAGTTCAATCCTGTACCTGGATCCCGAACTCGCTTTCATAAGCAAGCTTGAACACACCCCAAAACTAAGCCCTAAATCCTGAATCTAGAGTTCTGACCCAGTTTCAGCTACCTATGAACGTCCAAGCTAACCCTACACCCTAAACCCTAAATCCTGAACCCTTCACCCTAAACCCTGTTCTAGGCTTTCCTCACAAGGTTTGGGCTTTTGGAACCTACTGTAAGGCTTAGGATGGAACTACCGGCGTCCCGAGAGCCTTCCTCAGGGCGCATGAGGGTCAGTGGAGGAGTAGATCCCTACAACGCTTCAGGATTTAGGGGGAGTAGATCCCTACAACTTCGCTATATGGGGGGGGGGGGTTGTCAAAATCATGATTTCTTGTTATGCTACCCTGTAAATTTGATGGGGCGTATTATTATGGACCCAGACCCTAAACCCTAAACCCCAAACCCTAAACCCTCAACCCTAAACCCTAATATATTATGGACCCAGAAAGTGGGTAAGCTCCTGCCGGCAACTTCCCTTCGCCTGCAGAGGCCTGGATTCCATCACCAGTCCTCAGGAGAGGGATATAGTCCCCCTTAAGTAGATAGAATATTGGGTCCCTTTAAAGGGGTTGTATAGGGATTCTATGGAGATAATGGAAAAGAAAATGGAAACTACTATTTAGGGTTTAGGGTTTAG
>CAJNIZ010006575.1:0-17495 GCA_905231905.1 Symbiodinium pilosum | reverse complement strand
TGGGTACTGCCCCCCCCCCCCCCCAGTAACAGTCTATATTAGGGGCCTAGTAAGGGCTATATATAGCCCTATTATACTTATTATCCAACTGTTACTGAGGGGGGGGAGGACTGAACGTATACAGCTCTTTGGAAGTCTCATGCACCAGTGAGGTTGCTGCTGTCGCAGGCTTCTCTACAAAGGGGGGCGCTGATCCCAAGAAGCTTTTCAACATTATTACAGACGCGAAGATGTCGGAGTCATGTTTCCAGGACCGCTTGACGCTTAGGGCCCGGGAAATATCAACGTGATCCCTTTCAATTCTGAGATAGTTCTCGTAGAGCATATCCACATATTCAATTTTCATCAACTAGGCCCCTACGTTTGGATTTCGTTTTTTTTGCACTCTTCCTGGTCTAAGATGAAGGACATGGCTCGAACATGGGCCCTTAAACAATAAGGGCCTAAACCCTAAACCCTAAACCCTAGACCCTAAACCCTAAACCCTAGACTCTAAACCCTAGACCCTAAACCCTAGACCCTAAACCCTAAACCCTAAACCCGAACGGCCTAAGGGACGACATTGCATGGAAGTCCACTGTACCTATAGCTTACTCAGTCATTCTGCTCATAAAGCAATTCTGTCTACAAGTGTAGTCAAGGGACTTAAATAATTGGGTTATAGGTGCAGTCACTAAGCAGGTAATAAGTAAAACGGACCTTCAGGTAGCCCCTAAACCCGAAACCCTACTTGGAGAGTCAGGGGGACGTAGTAAGTGGGTTCATAATGGGGATAACTAGGGCTAGACATGGGTTATAGGGGTTATTACCCTACTTACTAAGTCCCCTGACCCTCCAAGTACTCCCTAAACCCTAAACCCTACCCCCTAGAAATCCTGAAGCCCGGCCCCAAATTAGCTTCAGTTTCCATTTCTTTTTCCAACCTTAGCTCTGGGTTGGATACTGCCCCCCTTTCGTTAACAGCTGGATAATAGCTGTAGACGTTTACTGGGTAGAGGCAGTACCCAACCCTAAACCCTAAACCCTAAACCCTAGCCCTAACCCTAAATAGTAGCTTCCACTTTCTTCCATTATCCCTATATACCACTCCCTATACAACCTTCTCTGTGTCTACGTTGCCCTATATAATTGCATAACCCTATGTTACCCTATATAACCCTATATTACCAGGACATGGCGGGCCAAGTCTGTCATCTCATCAGCAGGCTTGCGCAACACAGCGATGTCAAGAAGATTCTGGGGCAAACCAAGACCTTCCTTGTATCCGGCATTGGGGATATAGGAGCTATAGTCCACAGTCCTTCAAGGGGTTTCTATAGGGGACTACTACAGGGGATATTATGGGGGATACTAGGAGTATAGGCTTTGGGGATATACTGGGTTGCTTTTAAGGAACTTAATTCAAATTACTATATTGGAGAAATCCTGTCAATTACTATATGTATCCATTTTGGTAGCTGAATTTAAGTTCCTCAACAGCAAGGGTAGGTGGCGGGTGGAGGGTCTAAGAACATAGAATTTCATGGAAGATGCAATTTCCCAGCTAGGGAGTTCTAGTCTGATGTCCTACAAAAGCCTCTAAACCCTAAACCCTTAAACCCTTAAACCCTTAAACCCTTAAACCCTTAAAACCCTTTAAACCCTCGACCCTAACCCGCGTTTAATTCCCTTTAGGAGGACTTCCAGAGAGGGTCCCTGTGTTTTCGATGCGATTTCTTAGCTGGTTACATATTGGGTCATTCCCCCGTACGGTAACGGCACCACAATGCATAGTAGGAGTTGTAGTATCCCATTGTAGAGGGGAAATAGAAAGACTTTACACATGCACCCTAAGCCTTAAACCCTAAACCCTTCGGTTCTTACAAGCCTGCAATATCCGCACTGTAGATTTGTGTTGACCCCGGGAACTCACCGTGGATGGCTCCAGTCCGGGTCTGGTGGCCTGTATGTCCCGGGTTTGGGCAATATGAGCTATAGTCTAAACTCCTTAAAAAGGGGGTTATACAGAGTATTTTCGAGGGGACTACTATAGGGGTTATTAAGGGGGATTCTAGCAGTTTAGATTATGGCTCATATGTGGATAAATAGGTTGCCCGAATCTTTAAAAACTCCCATGTTCATTTTGTTTTGTACCCGGCATCCCTGTATAACCCCAATCTGTTTTGAGTTCCTTCATCTGGGTAAGGAAGGAGGAGCTCTTGGAACGGGGTGCAGGCCTCGTTGTCCTTGAGGCTATGAGGAGATATGTGGATGTCGACACTTCTGACTGCCCAGTCCTTCGAGGTGCAACCCGCGCTGTCATGAACTTGGCGACACAAAGTGCCAACAATAAGGGTTTTTTTGCAGAGCACTTTCCCGAGATGCTGCTGAAGAGCATCTGGATATCTGCAAACACTTTTTTGTCAATTTGTTTTTACTGTTTTTCCTGATAGGCTACCCCAAGTGGGGAACAACGAATGGGAGCTTCCACAAGCTGGCAACCTGTTTTTTGAAGTCTTTTTGTAAGAAACCTCATACTTGCAGCATTCATTGTGGAACAAGAAGTTCAAAGCCTAGACCTCCTGCTAGAGATGGATGATTGTGCGGCTTTTTTTTGTGTTGCGTGTGCGGGGCGGGGCGGGGCGGGGCGGGGGCGTGGGTGTGCATTTTTAAGCATCCTGTCAACATCCAAAACAGCACCTTGACCTCAGCAAGGCCCTAAACCCCAAACCAGCAAGGCATGAAGAAAAACGACAACAATCTGCGAAAGCATCTTGTCAATATGGACCCTGAGTTTCGTGGATTAGGGTTTTGTAGGGGTTCTTTGGGATCATGGAAAAAATGGAAGCTATAGGGATTATAGGGATTATCCAGTGGTTATATAGGGGTTATACAGGGGTTATTCAGGGGTTATATTGGGGTTTATATTGGGATGATGGAAAAAAGAATGGAAACTACTATTTAGGGTTTACGGTTTAGGGAGTTTACACCAAGACCCTTTTGACACCCTTAATTGGAAACATTGGCTCCTGATAGTAGTTGCTCAAATACAGGGTAGGCGAAGGGTCTAGGCAGTTTCAGTTCAGGGCTTAGGATTTTGGTGTTTGTTTTGTTGGCTTTCAAGCTTTACACGGCGTGTGGCCCCTACGCCCTAAACCCGAAAGTTTTAGCAGTGCAGGGGTGCAGAGCCTTCAGTTATTCAGGGTTTGAGGTCGGTGTACGGCTCCACCCACACACTCTATCTTCCCCTAGACGTATCAGGGAACTTTGCTGTGAATACTTATTCTAAAAGGGGTGGGGGTGGGTGACTTACCACTTCATGTTTTCTCATTGGCACCAACCCTGAACTGTAATCTTCTCCGGCTGATGTTGTCTGGAAGAACAGTCTAAAGAGGAACATGTCAAGGGAAAGATACATGTCTTGAAATGGGACATGCATTGTAGAGGCCTGAATGATTTACAGATGTTGTTCCCTTATGACTTACGTTTCACTGAATGGAACCTACCCCAACCCCCAAAACCCTAAACCCTAAACCGCAAAACCCTAAACCTAAACTCCAAAACCCTGAGCCAAAAACCCCAAAACCCTAAACCCCAAACCCTAGACCCTAATCCCGAAGGGTAATTGTTGATTCTCCTGCAGTGGCCCCTGGTGTAAGGACTGTAAATGAGGACCTTCCAGGAAAGAACAACTGACCCCGAATCCTCAACCCGAAGTCTCCTCAAACCCAAGCCCCGCGCCATCTCTCTATATACGTACATATGTATGCATGTACGTAGTCCCCCTTAAGTAGATAGGAATATGGGGCATATTGGGATCTGATTATGATATACCCAAACCCATATTCTATCTACTGAAGGGGGACTATAGTTGGATCTGTTCTTTGTGTGTTTTCTCGTAAAAACAGTCGTAGGAAACATAGAACTGTTCAATCGTACTGCAATGACTTACGGCTGGTTAGTAGGAAATATGGGAACGTAATCTCTATATAGTTCCCATTAAAAGTACTCACTTATTGCACTAACCATACACCCGACATATACATATATATATATATATAATATGTCCTTTAAGACACGGAACCCAGTGAAGGTATGCCTGCTTCGCCCTGGAAGTTTTAGTTGGGGATCCGGAGCTTGGGGACCAACTGGCGAAGTACGACTTCGCGCAACCGGTCTTAGACAACTTCGAGGAGCCTTCAGGGAGTTAGGGGTTTAAGGTGTAGGGTTTAGGGTTTAGGGGTTTAGGGTGAGCTCCCTCAAAGTGAGTAAGCATGCGCTGCTCCATTAAGCCTACTGGTGGCTGGCACGGCATGTGGAACCATATTCCTTATGTCATCCTGACTTATACGATAGATTACCTTATTCCCTTGTAACCACCAGTAGGTAGGGCCATACCTTCCTGCCCTAAGCCCTAAACCCTAAATCCTAAACCTTAAATCTTAAACCCTAAATTCTAAACCCTAAACTCCAAACCCTAAACCCCAAACCCTGAACCAGGGAATCACAAGAACATCAGGCAGGTTTAGGATTCTGTGGGGGAGGGCTTACCTCCCCAAAATGAAAATGGAGCCTCAAAAGGGGCCCTATGAATACTGCAGCCCTTTCTCTTAAAGGTGGGTCTACAGGGGTTTCCTTGGCGGGTTTGGAGATGGGCAGTTCGGCTGTAAGATTTGGAGTTTAGGGTTCAGGCTTGAGGGTCTCTTAGGGTTGAAGCAAAAAGGTTTAGGATTTAGGGATCAGGCTTACGTGTTGCGTGCCTTACTTATTGTGGCTCAGAGTTTAGGGGGATCTGAAAGTATCTCCGGGGGCCACAATGCTGGGTTTTCATTGAATCTTCAGTTCCTTAGACCCAAAAGGCTTTCACAATCCTCAGCCCTAAACTCTTCGCCCAAAACCCTAAACTGGAAATGCTTCGCCTCAAATCCTAAACCCTAAGCTCTAAACGTTGCACCTAAATCCTGAATCTTAAGCTTTACCTGGACCCCAAAAGTATGTAAAATAGTGACCTTCATGGCTATAACTATGGGTTTAGGGCTATTATTTTACTGTTGGGGCCCTAAACCCTAAACCCTAAACCCTAAACCCTAAGGTACCCTCAAGCCTAAACCTGCATGGGATTTGATGGTCTACTAGGCGCGGAGGAGTCCGTTGGGTGATGATCCTCTGTGGCTACTGGCTTAGGGTTTAGGGGTTTAGGGGTTTAGGGTTTAGGGTTTAGGGGTTTAGGATTTAGGGGTTCAGGGTTTAGGGGGGATGTCTTGAAGTCATGGGTATACAGTGCGGGAATACCCATGTGGAGGGTCTGGCATGGCAAAGCAGTTCATCTGTACTTGTAGAGTGGATGTTGGCCAGATTCCATACAAAGCACACGGTTTAGGGTTTCGGGCTCTCAATCATAACTGTGAATTCAGTGTAAGCAAGGGCAAGCCAGTTTTTGCCACTAGTAATTGCTGAGTTGGATGATAGCATGCTTCAATGAGCCTTCTCGATGCACAAAGGGAGCGTGACGCCATATTGCGACGCCCATTGGAGCCCCGAACCCCTATACCTTAAACCTTAAACTCTAAGCCTTAACCGCTAAACCCCAAGCCCCAAGCCTCAAGCTGAAACCCAAACCTCACCTCACCTCATCTAACGAAAGCAAGCGAGCCAGGACAAGCATCGTGAGGACAGCCTTCTTCAGACCGCCCCTCGCTCGCATTTGGGGGAATGTGGAATGGGGTTTATGGTTCCGGGTTTATGTTTCAGGGTTTGAGACTTTAGGGTATAGGGTTCAGGGTTTCAGGTTTCTGGTTCAGGGTGAAGGGTTTAGGGTTTAGGGTTCAGCATTTCCGGTTTTTGGCATGTAGAACAGTTCCAATGATAATTCCAAACTGTCAGCAAGAACCATGGTGCCACATTCCTGCAGGCCCGTTACTTTGGAGCTCTTGACCCTAACCCTAAGTTAACAAACTTTAAACGGGGCTTCCTAGGGGGGCTTAGTAGGAACTGAGGGAATGTCTCATATAGGGATCATATAGGGGTTCTATTCCTTTACGCAATTCAAACCCTAAACCCTCAACCCTCAACCCTAAACCCTAAACCCCCAACAAGATGACTGCATAGGCTTCCTGCGGCCTGATTGCAAAGCTTGCCCGTAACGATGAGATCCGCAAGCAGATGGCTGGCCACGCCGAGAAGGTGCCAAGTTCGGCATTTAGGGTTTTGGGTTTAGGAGTCTAGGGCTTAGGGGTTTAGGGATAGAGGTTTAGGGTCTGGGGTTTAGGGTTTACAGGGGTTTAGGTTTAGGGTTCAGGGTATTGGATATGCTGGATTGGTGTTAAGGAACGTAAAGTAAGCTACTATAGTGAGGTAACCCTATTGCTCACAACGTGCCCATCTTATGTTGACTTAATTTCAGTCCTTTAACAGCAACCCAATACAGGGATGCCCCAGCGCTGATGTCGGGTTGATTGAGGGTTTAGGCTTTGGTTGGGGGATGTTACCCTAAACTCCCCGAACCCCACACGAAATATAGAAGGCCTGACGCAGTGAAACTAGGGGCCCTAAAGGGCGCTAGGGATATACAAGGTCGTAGGGTGGGGTGTGCTCGGTGAGATTGTATGTAAATCCTGTTGAGAGACCCCAGAAGCATGCTATTGGGTTTAGGGATTTATGGGGTTCAAGTTTGTAGCCAGGAGCTTTGAGGGTTCAAGGACGATTGGGCGTGCAACGTGGAAGTCTGTTTCATCTGGCTAGTGAACTGAAGAGGTGAAACGCATCTAACACTGCAACCCACCTGCCCCAAAATTACAATCATTACCATACTGTACCAGTGCAGTGTACTGGGAATAAGTACCCTGCGACACAACGAAGATGGAAATTCAGTTCGCACCGCTTTAAGGCACTGTAGTCTTTGTAGGTCCCCTTCTGGGAGTCCATTTCAGTTTGGGGGAGAGTTCGTTGCGCGTTGTTTTTCATGGATGGGGTGTATGACTCACGTGAGCCTCCGTACCTTGGCATGGAGCCCTATGTACGGCTTCCCCTGTTAGTTTGGGTTTAGGGTTTAAAGAACTTGAGAGCATAGAGTTGAATCTATACTTGTTCCCTGAAACCCTGAAAGCATAAGGCGAAAATTCTTAAATTGCGCTTAGAGGTTGCGTAGAAGTCTAAGCGGTAAGTCCACACATCCGGTTTTTCAGAGCAGGAAGACTCGACAAGGCAGATATTTGAGGGTTTAGGGGGGACTAAGCTCTGGGGTTCAGGTTTTCCACCAGGGTCCCTGTAAAAGAATCAGAATTCCCAAACGGCATTCTAGTAAAGAGATGACCTAGAAAAATGTGCAGAATTCTCGCGTGGTTGTAAGGGGGTATCATGGGTCCATATTTGGGATCTAGTTTTTAGATCTCCCAGCGATTGGCATAATGGTGCTTCGGACTTCTTTTTTAGGCTATTCCAGACTGCCCCCAAATTTGGGGTCCATTTTTCTGATCTTGGTTGAGAATAGTCTTGTAACATTCGAATCCCGAGCAAGTGTCAGTTGTGGTCTACCCACGCCTTAGGCATTATCTTTAGCCTTGCCTTTGATCCCTAAGGGTTTTTTTGTATCCTTGGAGCCACTGGGCTGGGGTAGCAATTGTAATGTGAGCTATAGTCTAAACTCCTTAAAGGGGGGTTATATAGGGGATTATATAGGGAACTACCATAAGGGATATTAAGGGGGATACTAGGAGTTTAGACAGTAGCTCATGTAATGATCCTCCTCCCGTTTGCTTACCTACTTCTTTGGGGGTTTGCAGAAGTTAAATGCGCATAGATTAAAGCGGTTTGGGATGCTTGCGGCAGGGTCGTCCCCTTGATAGACCACTAAGACTCTGGACATCTTTCGTAGTGCACGAATTCTTCCATCCAAAGCAGTATCAATGATTCATCTTTGCGAGATTACTGGGGAGGCTGCTGCCCGTAGTTGCTCTTTGCGGAATGCTTCATCCTTCGATGGCATACAGGATAACCAGGCCCAAGCGCGCAGTTAACCCCCCCTGCACCTGTGCCCTGCTGATACGATTTCCTTTCTTATCATGGTTTTTTCTCGAATATCTATGAGGGTTGTCGTGGGTGATTATTAAGGGGAGGGCAGTATAGCAGTCGTTACGAAGATAGAGGCCAAAAGGTTTAGGCTTCAGGGTTGGACTGCCGCGGCATTATTTCTTCGTATGCCCTTATACAATCCATGCATTACTGCACATTCTGCTTGCTTTGTGGGACATGACATATGAGCGTGGTCTAAATCCCCTTGATAACCCCTATAATAGTCCCCTATACGATCGCTTATATATCAAGCCCCCATCATATAATCTAGCTCAAGCACTCTATGATCCTTACATACTTCTTCCGAAAAGGAAATTCCGCGGGGTGTCCAGAATTATCAAAGGAAGTTTTCCCTTAGACAGAAGTCATTGTAGGCTTTTGCTTGGTGTTCCATGGGAGTGTAGAGTCTTGGCCTTGCGTTCAGACAACATTACTGTTCGTACTATTATTCCCATTATTGTTTATCTTATTCTCATTATTGTTATTACTATTATTGGTATTGCTATTACTATCATTATTACGAGCCCCTAAACGCGAAATTTTGATCCCAGAACCACCAAAAATATCAACCTGACACCCTAAGCCCCAGGTCGTGGATAGCATGTGCAAGCATTTCAATGACGTGGACGTCCAGCGCCACGCATGCCACGCACTGCGCAGCATCTAAGCTCAGTTTGGTGCTTCGGGTGACAAGGTGTTGTTTGTTTAGGGTTTAGGGTTTTGGATTTGGGGCTGAGGCTTCAGGATTTGAGCCCTAAAGCCTAAAGCCTAAACCCTAAACCTTAAACCCTATAGTAGGGTTTGGGATATGTTTTGAGGTTCACGGGTTAGGGCTTTCCATGCCTCAGGCTGCGCGAATCGGTCACCCTGACCTTTGGTACTCAATGCCCTAAACCCTAAACCCTAACCTTATATAACGGCATTATAGTAGTTTCCATCTTCTTTTCCGTTATCCCTATAACCTTTAACCGTAAACAACCCTGTGTAGCAAACCCTGGGAGCAAAACCCTGTAACTCCTCCCATCCGGCGTAGAAGAAGCTCGCAGGCGAAAACTCAACAATTAAAGGCCCACGCCCTACCCCACTGTGGACATGCGAGCTTCAGAAGATCCAAATTTCCGAAATAGGTTGGGGTGTCGTGCAGGAGCACATTTTTTGCTTCTGCTTGCGAAAATCAGAAAAAGGAAAAACAACTGCAAGTCCCAAATAGAATGCAGGGCGCAGACGCTTCCTTGAATCGTGACGTGGAAATGCCCCAAAAACACCATGTTTGGAGTCTCTCATAAAATTTTCGATGGGTGAATGTGCCGAAGCACCACAGCGGCCGTGTACCTAGTTCTCTATGGGGGCCTGAATAATTCTGCCTCCCGCACGCCTTGTAGATGCGTAGATGATTTCAGAAGAGTCCTAGGGCTGATAGTGCTATAATTCTTTGTGGGATTAACTTTTGAGGAATTTTGATTAAGTCGCCATACTACATGATAAGGTTTCCTTATTATAGAAGCTTGAACCGCAACGCGGTGCAAGGAAAGCATGTTTCAATTATTCAAGCTTCCGCCCTGAACCCCAACCCTTATGGTAGTTTCCCTGAACAGGGGGACCCCGATATAGGCCCAAATATATTTATATAGTCCTTATTATAGGGACCCCCAAAATGGTACCCCTTACTGTGGGAAACCCGTAAACCCTATATCACCCCAAACCCTTAACCCCTGTCTCACCCCTATAAAACCCTAAACCCCAAACCCCTGTGTCACCCCTGTGTAACCCTAAACCCCAAGCCCCTGCATCACCCCTATATAACCCCTATATAAACCTAGGCCCTAAACCGCCCCTCATGTTAAAACGAAGCTAAACTTTTGTCGAAGGACTGGCCCCTCGATCTGATCCAGACGCGCAATCGAAGCTGTGGCGATTCTTGGGTGAATTTAGGGGTTCAGAGTTGAGGGTTTAAGGGTTTAGGGGTATGGGCTTGAGGGTTTAGGGGTTAGGGTTTAAGGATTTAGGGGTAAGGGTTTAAGCGTTTAAGGGTCAGGGTTTAAGGGTTCAGGGGTTTTGGGTTTAAGGGTTGAGGGGTCAGGTTTAAGGGTTTAGGCTTCTGGGTCTCGGGTGCCATTTTCGACCCCAAAATGTTAAAAGCCCTGAGATAGGTACCCCAAAAAGAGACCCTTATAGTTGGAACCCCCTTGTGTAGGATTTAGGGGGCAGAGTCTCACCTTCATGGTCTAGGTTGCAGGCAAGTTTCCGAAGCTTGTTTCCCGTGGCGGACCTTAATGTCTACATCAGAGGCAGACATAAAGCCCTATATAAACCTTGAACCCCTTCTGCAGCTAGACTAGGAGGGATCAACAGTGCTTTTGCCAGGTTCCCAGCCAATGAAATTACATCTATTATCAACTCATACCTCTAATATAGTACCCCCTCAACAAAACTATAGATGTAACACGGGGAGTATTCTGGTGATGGGGGTTATGAATAAGGGGACAGGAGAAATGTTTGATTTAGGGTTTAGGACTTCCCGCCCCCGATCCCATAGAGTCCTCATGAGTTTAACTTGGGATGAACCTGAAATGATGTTCTACTCTTTGGTGCATAGTAGGCATGATACGCCTTCATGTGGTAGTTTGCACTTTGCATCAAGTAGTTCAGGCTCTTCCCCAACCCTCAACCCTAAAGCCGTGCAGCCTAAACCCAAGGCCCTACTACCTAAACTGCAGACTAACTAGAGTCCTGTAATGCTGCTACCCTAACCTCCCAGCTATCAAAAGGCTCAATCGAGCTTGCTTGGCGAGTGCTTATTTAGGCTCGGCTTGAGGGTACTATAGGATCCTATCAAGTCACTGAGGCATTACCATCTCTAGATATCTTGTCATATCCCCACATATCATTTTCGGGCTCCCCAAGCCCAAAAGGAACCGCCGAACTCAGGATTGGGAGTCCGCGACGCGGTGCTGAAGGCCCTGGACTACCACGCTGGTCAGCCTGCGTTCCAGTATGAAGCCTGGCTGTGGGTCCAATTCGGGGCTGAGCTTCGAAAGTTTATGGCACTGTGAGTGATACCCCAGGCATCCTAAGCTATTGTTGAATTTGAGCTATAGTCTAAACTCCAAAAGGGTTATATGAGGGATTGTGTAGAGGAGTATTATGGGGGCTATTAGGAGGGATCTTAGGAGTTAAGCTTATAGTTCATTTCTTGTCGAGGATAATAATGAGACTGGGATTAGGATACGCATTCCTCGCAATCGAATGTTGAGGGTAAGGAGGGTCCTGTACAAAAAAAAGCCTTCAGGGCCTCTACCACGGAGAACATCCTAAACCCTATAACCTCACTACCGCGGGTGTTTCCATTGGTGTTGCTCGTGAATGAGATTCTCGACCCTGCTTTTACAGTACATACACTGAAACAGTACACACACTGAAATCCTGGGTTGCTGTTAAGGAACAGGGCTTAGGGTTTAGGGTTTAAACTGAACAGAGGGACTCTTAGATTTGCCTGGTAATCCCTGTAAAGACCACGGTTAAGCAAATTTCCCCAATCATCAAGAATTCCCCTCAAACAAACCTACACCCTAAATAGTAGATGCCATTTCCTTTTCCTTTATCCCAATATAACCCCTTTAACCCCTATAACCCCTAAGCCCTACACCCTAAAGCCCAAGGAAGCGTGGCAGCTTCTACAAAGCCTGGATCAAGAGAATCCGTCTACGAAGGAAGGCAGGTTCGATTATTTGGGGTCATATAGGGTTATATAGGGGTTATAATGGGATAATGGAAAATAAAATGGAAACTACTATTTAGGGTTTAGGGTTTAGGGTTTAGGGGTTCCCAAAATTAGGGGTACTGTTTTGAGGGTCCCTATGATAAGGGTTATCATATTTTGGGGTCTATATTGGGGTCCGTTACTTTGGAAAACTACCATTTGGAGGTCCAGAGTACCTTTCAAGCTGCTTCTTTGGGGTTACGGCTTAGGGTCTGCGGGGATGTATTTGAAGTGGACTTAGGAAGGGTACTTATAGCATAGAATCTGCGGGGCTACGTTTCTTTCGAAGTTTGAATGTCCAGGTCACTGTTGGGAGGTCCTCGTAGGTGTGGGGGGTTGTGTGAGAGTCAGATACTTGCCTGCAGGGCTTCTACTGCAAACCAGTATTATGCACAACTACATACAACTGACGCCTACCAACCCTAAACCCTAAGCCCTGTAAGCCCTGAACCTTCGAACCAAGCGATCAGCGTCTCGAGATGATAACATAGCGAGCAGCAGGATTCGATTTTCTTGGGTCCCCTCTTTTTTTTATAGGAGTAGATCGGGGGTTTCCCAAAATTAGGGGTACCTCTAAAGGGATGCTAGGGGTTACATGGGGATACATGGGGCTTAGGGTTTAGACTTCTCAAAAAACTGGGTTCCTTTCCCCATAATAAGGGCTGTCGTATTTGGGGGGTTATGTTGAGTTGCCCTTATATAGTTTGGGAAGCTGCCAACTGAGCTTCCTCTGAGGAAGCACAGAATCTCATCTGGTAGGTTATCAACATGATGGTTCCCTTTCTGTTCCCAGTAGAATGTCATCCCTAATCTGATGCTAAGCAAAAGGGGCCAACAATGTCGACAACCCCCCCGATTTCTACATGACAACCCCCATAAACAAGTATGTGAACTCAGCTTCCACTACATTATCCATTCCCTTCTCCCTTTGATTTCCCATTAGTATCCTAAATCTTCAATGCATCCTTAAATACGTCTATATAACCGCGATAGATCCCTACGTGCCCCTAAACCGTGAGCAACTACCATGTAGACTTGACAGTGCCTTGGCAGATCGTCTCTTCAATCAAAAAAGCTGTTGCAATATCTTCCAGTTCGATACAAGCAACAAGGAGAATTTCGCTATCCCAACTACAATGGACAACCACAGGGAAAACCATGGAAAATGACATGGGAACCGTGGTCCTGTAGGGGTTGGTAAGCAAGGAGAGTTTAGTTACCCCAAGGTTTATGATAAGGACCCTATAACTATCATCTGGCTATTAACAGGGTTCTAATTTTGGGGATTGGGTAATTAAAACCTTTTTATAAACAAGTGGGCTACAAGTGAGCTATAGTCTAAATTCCTAAAAGGGGGCTATACAGGGGATTATATAGGGGAGTATTTTAGGGGTTATTAAGGGGCATACTAGGAGTTTAGACTATCTCGAATGGAAGTCCTGTCCTAGGACTCTTTGAAAATCTACCTCGTGCGGTTGTTGATGGCGCTCAGACTCCCTCAAATGCGCCCTAAACCCTAAACTCTAAACCTGTGGGGCTTGGGCAAACTAAAGATCAAGCGATCGTTCAGCTTCACGACAGATGAGGCCTCAAATGTCCAAGTACAACACCTCACGCGGTTTAGGATTTAGTGTTTAGGGGTTTAAGGGTTTGATATTAGGAGTTTAGGGTTTAGGGTTTAGGGTTTAGGGTTTAGGGGCTTAGGGGCTTAGGGGTTCAGGGTTTAGAGCCTAATCTGCAAAGGCTATTGCCAAGAGACAAACCACAGCAACTAGGACCTTTGCGGGCGCAGAGCCAGCATCAACAAATGGCCAAGGATTG
Source organism: Symbiodinium pilosum (assembly GCA_905231905.1). Lineage (NCBI taxonomy): Eukaryota > Dinophyceae > Suessiales > Symbiodiniaceae > Symbiodinium > Symbiodinium pilosum. The sequence goes on along the minus strand of CAJNIZ010006575.1, from coordinate 3,865 downwards.
GGACACTAACCTTGATAGGGTTCCTACTGCGGCTCATTGGGCTTACTTTCAGGATCAATATTGCTTCTATGGTGGTAGCTGAAACTGTCCTGAGGCTGCCAAAAGCCGATATATCAGTGGCGGGCCTACCCCGCAATAGACCCGTCCCAAAGCCCCAACTCCAAGAATTCCAAGCCCAAGACTTTGAGCACAGGACCGTGAACATCGGGCTTCCACGGTGATCTTTGAGCGCGTAGATGTGGAGTCAAGAAGCCGTAATCGACTCTGTGGTTCAGGGTCTGGCTACTCCATCATAACTTTCCTGTAGCAGGGCACTATATACTCAGAAAGCCGGGGCGATAGCCTTAAGAAGAGAGGGGAGAGAGAGAGAGAGAGAGAGAGCAATACATAAGATGATGTATACATTGGGTACTGCCCCCCCTCAGTAACAGTTGGATAATAATCAAAATATATTTATATATAGCCCTTAATAGGACCCCGAATATAGACTGTTACTGGGGGGGGGGGCAGTACCCAATGTATACAGCTTACAGCTTCCACTGTGACGCAGTACATTAAAGAATCTCATGTCGAGGCCTCTTCTCCGCGGCGTATTTACACCCCTACAAACCCTACGGTACAGTCAATTCGGGCACAGAACACCCCGAAACCCTCAAATCTACGTTGTTGGTGGTGAGTAGGGGATAAGGGAATATGATCCCTTATAACCCCAATATAATATGAGCCATAGTCTAAACTCCTTGAAGGGGGATTACATGAGTATTACAGGGCTTATTATGGGGGATACTAGCAGCTTAGACTATAGTTCATAAGACCGCTGTAAGCCCTGTTTCCATTTCATTTGCCATGTTCTTTCCATTTGATTCTGCATTATGGCAGGTACATGTCACCTTATTCCCTCTATAATATAGTCCCGTATTCCCTGAACCACAAACCCATATTCCTTACAAACTCCCAGTAAGTTTAGCGCAAATTGCGCACACTTTTGGAGCCGTGCCGCTAAACGCCGCTCTCGCTGGCTCATACACTTTAGACCCTATGCCAAGGACGCAAGCTTACCCTAAGCCTTTAACCCGAAGCCCTAAACCCAAAGCCCCAAAGCCGCAGATCTTACGTTGCGGCTCTATGGAGCCAGGCTGTGTCTCTTGGACTTGGAAACTGCTTTGGAACTAGTAGATCCCCAAGACGCCCAGCACCACTTCATCCAGGACAGTTACAAAAAACATGAGTTTAAGGTCAGACGGATTTAGGGTTTAAAGTAAATGCATCGTTAAACTGCAACAACCTCGGATGACCTCACTACAGATTGTGATTCATATAGAATACCGTCCCAAGTGAGGGTTTCCTATATGAAATTAGGCGTGCCTTATTGGGAGTCCCCAGAAGAGGGAGTATTGTATTTTGGGGTCCATATTGGCTCCCCGAATCGGAAAACTACCATATAGAATACCGTGCCAAATGGGCGTATCCTAACATTAGGGGTGTGTTATTGGGGATCCCCATAATGAGGATTATCGTATGTTGGGGTCTATACTGGGGTCCCCCACTAGGAAAGCTACCCTATAGAATACCAGCCCCGTACCAAATACGCCTAATTTGGAATGAGTATAAAAGAGCTAGCAAACGTGGTTTCTAGTGCTCATGGAGGAAATGCTGCAGCACCCTGAGTCCCCCAAGTTCTAGGAATCGCCATGCTTTGGGTACCCTGGGTTGCAAGATTTCCTGCATCAAAGGTATCACTTTAGGTACAGTCACTGCTTCCACCCAGTAACGGTCTCAGGGATCATATTAAGGGTTTTTTTTTATACTGCAGTAACCATCCAAGTATTACTGGGTGGGGCCAGTATCCAAAGTTAAACCCTAAACCCTGAAACCCTAAACCTTACCTTGACAGTAAAGTTATCCTGGATGAGTGGTGTCGGGCTCTGTCTATTGTCCAACCTCGAAGAGGTTGAAGAGATAGCTTCAGAAATGGGTTGCAGTTAAGGAACTTAAGCTAAGCTATCATAATGAAACCGAAGCCCCAAGGGAACCCCTGACCATGTAGTACTGTTAACTTAAGCGAAGTTCTTGAACTGCAACCTAGACTACTACAAGCATCGGCTTGAAGACATGAAGGTGTTTTCACTGGGTCAGCATTAAGGGTTTAGGATTTGGGGTCTAGGGTTTAGGGTTGCAGTAAAACCAGCAGGGGCATGGTTGCTAATGTTATTCCAATAAGGAGCCAGTTCAGGGTTCAGGGTAGGGGTCAGTGATGAGAGGCATATGCAATTAAGAGGCATGCAATATCATCCGCCATAGCTATTACTGAGTGATTGTGATCTTTATGGTGGCGGTGGTAGCAGCAGCAATTTCAGAGTTGGTGGGGGAGTGTAGAAGCTTGAATGACTAGCAATATTCTCAATGTTCACCCCGGAAATTGCTTATGTGGTAGTTTCCATAAATAGGAGGGCCGCAGCATAAGCCCCAACATATTCATGTAGTCCTTAATATAGGGACCCCCCAAAATGATACCCCCTCAATTTTGGGAAACCCCCATATATCCCTGTGGCATGACATAGCTCAAAGCCCATTCAAATGACTTTGGTCCCTTGATCTGGTGGTAATTGATATAGATCGCTATGGGAGGCAGGATTCAGGGGTTAGGGTTTAGGATCTAGGGTTTAGGGGTTTATAGCCCAGAACATGACTTCATAAGGGGAATGTAGTGTAGGAACCTACTACACAAAATTGTCAGCAGACCTTCATGACGACAGTGCTACCTATCCCTAAGCCTCTCATGAATTCCGGCCCATGCAGTGCTTGCTGTTGCACTTTGAACAATGTTTTTGCGGAATCAATTGTCACTCCAGCCCCAAAAGGGGTTCGAGCATCACGCGTGTTTCCCAAACGTACGTTTATTGGGCAGTATGCACGTTTTTTAGTGGATATAATGTAGTTTCCCTCAATAGGTGGACCCCGATATAGACCCCGAAAGACTGTAGTCCTTAATATGGGGGGCCCCCCAAAAGTACCGCTAGTCTTGGGAAACCCCCCATATATTGGGCGCCATAGTTTGGCGAAACACGCGCACACATCGGAGCAGACCCTGTGCTTCGTTCTTGTGCTCATTCCGGTGAGACCGTGCCGATGACAAGCATTGGGACAACCGTCATCAAGTGCAATGCCAGTGGCAAAACAATTCATTGAGTAACTAGAGTCTTATGTTGTTTGGGGAGCATGGGGTAAAGAGCAGTCTGCAAAACCGTCCGTGGTTGACGCGCACGGCATGGATCTTCATGTTTCCCCCACACCTTCAACTATGAGCCACAGTCTAAACTCCTTAAAGGGGGTTATATAGGGGATTATATAGGGGACTACTATAGGGGTTACTAAGGGGATACTAGGAGTTTAGACTACAGCTCATATGGGGGCCATCCCCCCGGGCCCCTCTGCTGTCCCGACGGATAATTTGAATCTCTTCCATCTTTGTGGGCTTCTTGGGTCAAGGGCAATTCATAGCCATGTGCGAGTTTCCCAAAAATATTATAGTCCTGATTTTAGGAACCCTTAAGAATGGACACCTACATTGGGTAGATTTGGGAAAAATTAAGGCGGGGGATCATACGGGGGAGCATTATAGGGTTATTGAGGGGGATACTAGGAGTTTAGACTATAACCCCTACAATCCCCTATACAATCCCAGTTTCCATTGCATGTTCCATTTTCTTTTTCATCCGATTCTCCATTATTAAGGGGGATACTAGGAGTTTAGACCCCTAAACCCTAAACCCTAGACCCCTAAACCCTAAACCATGGCTCATCTTGGCCTAAGCAATTTGGATGTGCCTGGGCTTGAGTGCTCAGGGCTTGGTGGTGGCGGCCT
>CAJNIZ010006572.1:0-11002 GCA_905231905.1 Symbiodinium pilosum | reverse complement strand
ACAAACCATAAGTGCATGACCAAGCATCAAGCCCAATCGCTAAAGCAATTCCATGCCGAAGAATAGCGGTCATTATACGCCTGCCATAGGGCTAACATCCTTGCACTGAATGCCATCTGCCCTGTAATCAGGATCATCAGTGACTAACAAATTAAGCAAGAGACCATGCAGCTAGTGCCCAGTTAGTAGGACGGAGTCTTTAGGCCTCGGGAGAGAAAGAGAGAGAAGGGCTCAACCATAACTTCCACACAGGCGGCCTTGAGTTAAGTCCTTGCAATACCTTGAACTTTCTTGAAATTCATGGACCGGAACTGTGGAGTAGAAAGGTTTGTTCTGAGTAGCCCAACATGGGCTGGGCAGGCGCCAGGGGGTGATCAAGGACCTTGGTCACCCCAGAGCCCGAACGAAAGAACAAAAAATGAAAGGACGTGTCCCACCGGGTGTCCTAGGACACTCACATGTCCAGTAGAAGAAGAAGAAAAGAGGGATGTGTTTCGAATCCTTGGATGAGGCAAGCAGGTAATTGGGAGCCAAAGATGGCAATGCAACACAAGTAGCACAACAATTCGGAAATTCGAAAGTTTGGCATGGAGTAGAGTCAACAAATTCGAGAGGACAAGAGAAGTGCAAGTGATGTAGATATGATGTTTATCCGGCCTACGGGACGCAAGCAAGGTCAAATGCGGAGATTTGCAGCACCACAGGCAATGAGATGCAGGGGCGAGTGAGCATTGAGTGGGGTAGGGTAAGGGAACCGATGGTAGGAGATGGTGATAGCCAGCATATTCGCGAACCTTTGTCTGACTTTTCTCCAAAAGTATGTAACCCATTGTGAGGGCAGATTCAGGCAAGATGGCAATCGTCAAAAGAAGTTGGTGGGGGTTTCAGAGGTTTCGGGGAAGCAGAAGAATGGAAGATACACAACCTCCATCGTGTGAGATTTTGCCACCAATTTCGCTGTGTACAGGGGAAGTGCGTCGTCGGTGTGCAACCCCGGTCCGCCGCTCTGGGGGGGGGGCATCGCCAGTAGAAAAAGAGGAAGATGGATGTGGTTGACTGCCAGCTCGCAGCATGTGCTCAGTGTCATACGGACTGGATACGAACCTGCTTCGCCCACCAGCTTGCCGCGTTGCCGCGGCGCCCCCTCTGGGGCATAGAGGTGTGAGAAGAAGAGAGTCAGAGAGAGAGAGAGGAGGGGAGAGATGCCCAATTCTGCTGCAGGCAGAAGGAGCATACACAGGACGCTCACCTTTCAAAGCCTTCGCGGAAGCTCGATCACCGGACCCCGGTTCTTGCACAGGGCAAAGGATGTGACCATGGATAATCAAACCTGCATGCTTCCAGGACTTACCCTGGCAACTGGCTCGGGTTGCAATTTGCACCGTGGGTTTTCTTTGGCACGGACCTTGGTGTGTCACGACGTGAGTATGCCTGTGAAAGGCTTCCAGTTGATCACTGAGAACCATGTGGACATGAGTGCACGTGTGCAACCATCTACAAGAGCTCGGTGTTCATGAGATGTCAAATTGACAAGTGCCGTTTTAGCACTAGGTTGTACATGGGTGTGGCGCTATTTGTCGCTGCGCTCTTAGTTGGTCTCGTGCGTGATGCAGTGTGGTTTATGCTGATGCTGGAGTGGCCGAGGAGATGAACGTCGGGCCGGATACCCTAATGAAGCCTCCCGGAGAGCCTCCATGGATTCGTGACCAGAAGTGCCCTGCCCAGATTCGAAGATGCACCAAGATCTCGTGGCTTGGGCTTCAATCCTGAGGATGAAGAACATCTGGGTTCCCAAAGCATGGCACATGAGCAGTGAGCGGCTGCCCAGCAGCCCGGCATGGACTTGAGTTGTTGACATGCGTTGCTTTGTCCTGGCACTCTGACAGGCGACTACCGCCTCGAGTCCTCAACTTTGGCCAAGTATGAGGACGGATCAATCGGAGGCCCTGCCCGAAGCTGTGCTAAGACTAGGCTTTCCTGGGGATACATCGTGTACATGCCCAGGTTTCAATCCAGATGACATTCATTCACCTGGAGTGGGGCAGAGCGGTGTGCAGGAGTCCCCTGAACATGGAGGCACATGATGGAGCAGTCCCAGTTAACAATGCTTTTGGCAGAGATCATTGAATGCAGGTGGAGGACACAGTGAAGGACACAGTGAAGGACACAGTGGAGAACACAGTGGAGGACACAGTGGAGGACACAGTGGAGGACATTCCGAGGGCGAGAGCCATTCGGCACACAGGCGGCTGGCAGGCCTGGGGTCGAATGCCTGAGATGTTCGGAAGGTGTCAGGTTGCTCGAGAGCTGAGGAGATGACCAGTTGCTTCGCGATCTCCTCAAGGCGAAAGATGGTTTGGCTTGGTTGCACGACTCTCTTCAAGAGATCGAGGCCGCCTCCACAGGAACCCCTGGCAACTCAGCTTCGCCCTTGCGACTTGCGAAAGGCCAAGCATCAGGCTCCTTTGGAGTTGTCGCCATCAACTTCGCCACCCTTCATGGCGCCAACTACCGTGAACGTCAAGGAGGTACTAGGACTTAGAGCTGTTGCTCTAATTTGCTCAGAGGAATCAGATGTCGCTCGAGCGTGGATAGGTGAAGTGGCCTGCTCTCTTTGAACCGCAACACTTGCTGTGCAGGCTAGTGTTGTCCTGCAATGGCAGTCCTATGTTGCAAGTCTTGGCTGGCAGGGGATCCGAACTAATGGCCTTGACGTCTCGTGGATTTGGGGCGCATCTCTTGAATCTTGACGCTCAAGAGGCGTGAGCATACCCTGCAAGACTTGTGACTGCAGCATTGCCAAAGACCTGATTTGAGCACGGGACAGGTTGATGTGAACTCTTTCGCGCTGGAGGGACTTGGAGCCATTCGCTCGCTTGTGGGCGGAAATTGGCTGGATGACGGGCTGCAGCTCATCACAAAGGCTGGGCCAAACATGCTTGTGGCCAGTCAAAGGTATGCAAGGCATGATGGAGAAGGGCTCAGCCAGGTTGGCGAGCTGTTCGACTGTCCCGGCGCGGCTCCAGTGAAAGGCTCTCCCAGGCTGCGACATGTTAAAGACAGATTCCTGTGCATGTTGGTCAGGGCGATGGGCCTGCAAGAACTCGACGACTAAATTGCCGCTGCCACGTGGATCGTCACTTCTTGCGGCTGCAATGTCAAAGCCGGAGGCGCGCGTGCATGCATTCCAGCAGCTCCGGCTTGTGCAGTCGCCAAGTTCTGACAGCGCCACAGGAGACTGGCCGAATTGTTGCGTTGCTGTTTGAGAAAGATCCAAGCATTGTGAACCTCTTCCATGACGATGCAGCCGGCTGGACGTCAGTGGGCGAGGCTCAACACTGGATGAAGATGTGCTTGCAACCTAGAAGGACCTAGAATCTCGCTTGAAGGTGCACCTGCCGTCCACTGCAGGCCACGTTGGCTTGTCGATCTCCGGTAAGGACGCAGCACAGTCCCAGATGCTCAAGCCATCAAAGCCCACGCCTCTGTCCTTGAACCCTTCACTTCAAACTCTAGATTCTCTAGATCCTGACGGCAGGCTGGGAGGCATCATGTGCGTGTTAGGTTGTCGCTAGAGTTGCGCAGTACAAGATACTAGTGGACACAAGACTTGCTTGTCTCCATTTTAACGTGTGTAGGTCGGGGCAGAAGAGTGGGCTGGAGGGGAGGTGGCAGAGAATTGCCATGGCAGGCATTGCAATCATGGGTCTTTTGTTGATGTTTGGTCTACAGGGGAAGGTCTGTAGCATTCAGCATCCAAGGCCTCAAAGTCCAGGACAATGACCAGCGGCCGACTGTTCTTCAAACAGGCAACTGAAACAGCAAGCACCAAATTGAAAGCAAAACGTGCGCCGGAGACCATGTTGGTGCAGGGCCTTCTTTCAAACTGGTGGGCTGAGCAGCATTCTCAGGGTAGGAGTACTTAGCTGGGGTCTCTTCGGCTCGTTGTTGCCCGAGTCTGGCGTCTGGCGGAAACCCACCAGGACGTCCTTGCACTCCTGGACAGCGGCGCGGTACTGCGGCGCAACATTCTGGAAGGACATGTCCTTGATATATCCGGATGGTGAGGGCCTGGGGTCCAATCATGGCACTGGCACAGACTGCTCAAACGGCAGCCAAGATCCTTGAAAAACGAGCCTTTGATGTCCGCAGGATCTACAACATGGCATCCACCACCACCAGCCACGCAGCTGCCACGGGAGTACCGTGCAATCTGCAACAAGGACCGTCTTGGCAGCTTCAGAGACACTTCTTCGCCATGAGCTTAGACCTGCAAGGAGAGTGAAGCAGGTGGCTTGCTGCGTCTAGCCCTTCGACAAGCCGCACCAAAGTTGGAGGTGGGAGACTGCTAGCTTTTGCAAGCATCTGCTAGCTGCTATGCGTTTTCAGACGTCGATGTGCTGGCAACTAGCTGCAAATGGGCATGTTCGGTGTCCTAGCATGATCCTTTTGTACCACTTTCAATACAATTGCGACTTGTTGTGAGGCTTGGCTACCTGAGCTCTCCGTGGACTGAGTATGTGGTGCCACTCGAGCACCTGATCATGTCTCCAAGTTTGCAAGCACTTTGCAAGCATTCCTTGGAGCACTCAATTTGCTTTGTTGCCGCTTAACCCTGCAATCCGAAAACGCCCTGGGCGGGAGGTGTGCGTTGCGGTCATTCGTGTCCAGTTCTGATACAGTTTTTGTACTGCGTCTATAAGTGTTTAGGAGGCCAGCAATTTTCCGTTGTACTTTCTTCTTGTCGTTGATGGCCGCAACAGCATGGAGCCACTTGCCCCAAAGCAGGGTTCAAGAGTTGATGACACTCTTCCACAACGGACCGGGAGACTATCTACAACCTGTCCTGTGGCCATTGTTTCAGATTTGCCAGGAAATGCCATGGCACTTGCATGCACCTGCTCCATGTGTCTCAAGTTTGCTGGATGTGATAAAGCTTAAGATTAATGTTTCCACTTCTTGCTCCCACATCGTAAGGCTTTGTGCTCGTCTTTTTTTGGGGGTGTGCTGTTACCCGCTACGGGTGTGCCCCCTTTGAGTCCACAACGCAGGGTCACAGCTATGCCGCCCGACAGGGACATTTCTCATTCATCCATGGCTTGCTTGCAGATGTAAAAAGCTTTGGTGCTTCCTCAGGCATTCAGCAGCTGTGCAGGTTCACTGGCATGGTGTTTGTTGTTGCTGTTGTTGGCAGAAGGCCCCGTTGCCAACATCTACTTCAGTCGGTGCACGCCAACCGGTCGGGGCCTTGCAGATTTTGCGCTTCGTGTGCGTGTTCAGCTAGGATCAAAGGACCTTGGCATGCATCTTCATTGGTCGTATTTGCTGCCCAACTGCAGAGCCGCGCAGCAAAACCAAACCTCCTCTGCCGTTGTGTCGGTTGACTTGGTTGACAGTTTTGATATGGGAAAGTCCAGTCTATGCGCGACACTCGCGGACGCTTGTGGACGCTTCACGAACACAAACGCAAGGATTTCTGGCCGCCCCCTGGACCCTTTCAAACGTGAATCCGCGTACGGAGCATTTAGGAAATCACATCACAGCCTGTTGGAGCAGGAGCTCACAGAGGTTTCTTTGCGAAGACTGAAATCAGCAGGGCGAAGCCTTGTCAGCATCGATGTTTACGAAATTGCAAGCAATACACGTCTTAAATGCTTTAGTATCTTTGAAAAAGCGCATGTTGGACGAAGCGTGCATCATCATGAGCGTGGTGAACGTCTTCTTGCGCAGTGGGGTTGTGGAGTTGCACCGACAAGGATCTTGATGACAGACATGCTGTGGGAAGTGCCCAAGAAGATGTTGCGATCACTGCTCACTAAGCAGCCGCTTTGATTTTCCAGCCAGATCAGGTCGTGACCTGTAGGTCAGGATGGCATGTACCATCGTTGTTAATTGGTGCTCGAAGTCAAATAGAGTAGCAAAACCTTGACACCACCAAGTAGCATGGTCCCGCGCTCCATGCTGGCAGTCGTTGCCGTAACGTGGCGCGCCGCCCAGCACGTTTTGTCGCGAGGGCACAGAAGTTTGAATGCTGCATCATGTGGCAACTTTGCAGGATCCTGGAATGGCGTTGCAACGTAGCACTTGTATCATAAAGGGGAAGTCTTGCATCATGTGAGTAGACAACATTTTCTATGCTCTCCCTTGGTAGGACAGAAGTCAGCTGCAAGGGACTCTGTTTCTGGTGAGTTTTTGGCGTCGCGTATTCATGAGCTCCAGCGAAGGCTTGGATGAGGTGTGCGAAGTTCTTGGTGCTCAGGTAAGGGTGTGGCGGACGGAGATACAATGCACGCCATACAAGCATTTATGGTTTTTAGCTGACGATTATTGGCCAGACAGATATTGCCATATTGCCAGCATACGCTTGTTGCCACAGATGTTAAGAGGCCGCTGAGCTGTTCACAATCTATGGAGCTATGTGTCGGTAGAACGCAGCATATAATTTTGAGGGAAAGCTATACGAATCAGATCAAGCCATGCGCGAATCAGCGTGGCGGATCAGATCACGAATTAGATCACACAGATCAGCGGATCAGATCAGACAGATCCGCGGATCACATCCAGCTGTGGCCGCGGATCAGATCAGGGGGAAGGCACGAATCAAATCAGCGCAAGGCACGAATCAGATTGATCAGCAAGCCAGGTCGAGCATTGTACATGATCGAGACACGGTGGATTGGGGTTTGGGGTTCATGGTTTAGGGCTTCAGGTTTAGGATTTGGTTGGTAGGTTTTAGGAGTTCAGCACTTCAGGTTTCACGGTTTAAGGTGTTAGGCTTAGGATTTCGGGCTTCTGGTTCATTTTCTCATAGCACAAACTCGTTTGTGCACACTGACATGTCGAGCGTCGCTGCTTGTTAGCTGCCGAGGCTCGAACCTTTGCGGTGCAGGTCTAGAGAATTTTTCTTTTTCAGTTCCTCAATGGGCGACCGCGGCGACCAAGCGATGCGCAGGGCGCTCAACATGCTCGAGGAGCTGACGACACTCAACTTCTACACCCTGCATGCAGCATATGCAGCACTGGTGGAGCTTGGCCCGAATGGCCGCACGCACGGCTGCCTCGATTCCGCCACCTTGGAATCTGCCGGATGCCCCAGCCGCCAAGGCGAAACAAGGAGTGCCGTTGAAGGCGCCGCCGACTCCGAATATGCTGGCGGCCCAACAAGGCCAGACGACACGGACAACTTCGGCAGCAGCCACGGCAAGCTCCAGTGGCCGCGGCAACGGCTACGTCATCGCAACGATCCGGCTCTTCCAGTACAGCGAAGGCATCGTCGGCCACACCCGCGAAGAGCACGACGGAGGCCCAGCAGACAGCGGGCATACAAGCAAAGCCGCCCACGACACCGGCTAAGGCAACTCAGAGTTCTCGACAAGATGCGGGTGCCACAGCTAAGCCAGCAGTCCTGGTCAAGGCATTGCCCTCTACGACCTCGTCCACGACAGGCGGGGGCAACCACACAGAGCACGCAGACCGGCCCGTCGACCTCGACATCGAGTACGCCGACCTGCAGCGCCAGCAGCCAAGCCCAAGGGCACCAAGTTCACACCGCAGCAGCGAGCCTTCATGAGGCGAAGGTGGCAAAGGCCAAGTCACCCGGAGCGCTGTCGGAGGCACGCAGACAAAGCCTCCCACCACGACACCCTCGCGCAAGACATGGGCCTCGTCTTTGACCGCTCCCCCGACCCTGGACAACTTGGCCGCCGCGCGTGCGAACGACCAGGCTGCGACCAACACACCAATACCGGACAGCTCGAGCGAGGAGTCCGATTGCGAGCCCCTCGAGCCCGTGGCCCATTGAGTTCGACCAGCAGCACCGTGGCGACAGCCGACACGACGCACGAGGACCAGGCCACGAAGGGGGACGAGCAAGTCGAGACCAGCGCCCAGGAGGATAGCGCAGGATGGCGATACCAAAGCGGTGCAGCGGCTGCGACAGGCACGACCGCGACACAGTGGCAAGCACGACCCCCTGCTCGCCGAGACAGAGGTTGGTCTGCCTGGCAAGTATAAGGCATCTCCTCAACGAGCAGGGAGAGTCCTTGCTCCTGAACAATTTGCCGCCAGGTCTCCTGACCTGCGCTTACCGCTCCTGGGATGGCTGGCCATCAAGGACGCAGTTCGCTCCATCGAGAGGGGCGTTGGCGTCAAGCTGGCCTTTTGACTCGAGGAGGTCTGCTTCGAGAACACACCGGACAGAGGACGTCGTCGGCGCGTGGTGTCTACTACGAGAGCTGTCAGCGCTGGGAGTGGAGGACAATCGACCGCGACCGCCTCGAGGTGTCGCTGAAGCTGGCAGTGAGCAAAAACGACGCAGCAGCTACTGCACCATGTTCGAGAAGAAGATCCGCCCTTACCAGCAGTGAGCAGAGAGCGCGCGCCACGACCATGATGACCTGGTCAACGGCTTCGAACGGCTCGAGCTGAGCATGGAGCAGCTGCGCAAGACCCGCCCTCAGTCGGTAGTGGTGCGAAAGGCGCGCCTCCGCGACCCGGAGGAGGAGAATCGGGCGCCAGCGTTTTGGCAGGCCAAGTGCGGTTGGAAGTATGTGCGCTCTCGAGATTCACCAGAGCAAGGGAGGCGACCGGCGAGCTGCAGTGCAGGAATTGCTGCCCAGCGCAGGACAGCAGAACAGTCGAGATCCTCTCACGCCCGGAAGCCCTGAGCAAGACGGCGGTAAAGAGACACCCGATTAGTAGGTTAGCTACAATTGTTGCATGCGTTCGTTGCAGTGCGAGTGATTGCAGTCAGGTCCACCGCTCACGCCCTGCTTACTTGTCAAGTTTTGTGTCGACAGGTACGACGCGCCCTTTCCACACGACCGTGCCACGGCCACGGCAGCCTTCGACACGGACTTTGAGGCGATCCTCGACAAAGCGGCGCCGACACGGACATAAAGAGGTATCACTGTGCGGCGTCGCGGCGTATGCCAGATCGGTGTCATTGCAAGCGTCGCAGAGGGGCCCAAGGCCCAAGGAGACCGACGACGAACTAGTCCAGCCACTGATCGACGGCTTCGAGTTCAACCCCACGGATAAGCTGCGTGGCAAGGCCGCCAGCACGGTCGCCAAGACGAGACTTCGGTACATTCGGAAAGAGTGCGCCGGCAAGACAAGCCCCTCTTCCACGGCCACGCCCTCGCAGCCGACCTCGAGCACGACCCGAACTAAACCTCCCAAGGAGTTGCCGACCGGTTGGTGGTCATCGCAGGTCAGCAAGTACGAGACGGCAGGCGGCAGCGCGATGCCCAGGAAGCTCCCCCAAGAACAGTTATTGGGGGCAGAGACGATACTAGCTCGGATCGTCTACGAGACCAAGCCCTGTCACATACCGCCTTAGCCCTTCACGAGGTGGCGCAGGCCCGCTTCTTTTTCTCAGCTGGAGAGCCAAATCCGCTGCGCAAGCAATGCAAGAAGTCGGGCACGACCCTCCAGTTGAAGGACAACGAGGTAGACGGCAACTTCCAGCTCGAGACCAGCGAGGAGAAGCCATGAAACCCGAAGTCGGTTCTAGCGGTACTTGGCTGTCTGGAAGCGACACGATGGGCATGGGTTTTGACAGAGAGCTGGCGCCAGAAGTCGACGTGAACCGCTCAGTCGACTGGTGCCAGAAGAAGGTGCGGGCACACACGACACGTGTCGAACAAACAAAACTGTACTGGGCTTCGATGGCATGGCGGATCGCAGTGGGCCTCCGAGCCAAGGAGTCCTTCAAGGACGTCGTCAGCGCCATCATCGAGGACTCTCCAGCGCGAGGTGCCCGCCGAGAAGACCAACAAGTACAAGCAGCCGACCCGCGACACGACCCAGTTCTGGCAGTGGGACCAGTGGGGCAAAGGCCGAAAAGGCAAAGGAAAGAAGGGCCGTGGCCGCGGCAAGTCGCAAAGGTGGATGGCAGCCGTACTACGACAACGGCGGCGACCACGGCAACTTCGGCGTGGCGCAGCAAGACAGCGAGAAGCGGAACAAGAAGAAGGAGGAGGAGTAGGGACAGCGCGGGCCACCTGCCACAGTGCGTGGACCCGACCCGAGCCGCTTCATTGCGCCCCAACAAAGAGACACTGGAGAAAGAACAAGCGGCGAAGAGTGTGCGGGACGGCTACCCAGAAAGGAGTTCACCAGCAGCCTCTACCAGGGCAGCAGACCATACAACGACGCAGAGCAAGCGCAAGCACGCAGACGACCAGACCGCAAGCAGCCACAACGGCAACAAGAGGCGCGGCAGAGAGCAAGACAACAGGAAGGACGACGCGATCCAGGCCCCCGACATCATCATCCTCAGCTTCTTCGACGGGATAGGCTTCTCAGGCATCATCGCCGAGAAGTACCTCAAAAGGATTATCCCAGACAACACATCATTGCACGGGAGGTAGACTGCGACCTCATCAAGCTTACGCAGGACAAGTTCGGGCGTTGTGTCCAGCGCGACAAAGACAGCCCCGAGAAGTAGATCCATCGCTTGCAAGCAGATCGACCCCGACTCGAAAGCCAAGGTCATAGTGTCTGGAGGACCGCCTTGCCACGACCAAGCAGAATGCTCCCGGATCAGAGGGCGTCGAAGGATACAAGTTCGGCAGATTCTGCGATCTTCGTTAAGGAGCTTGAAAGACAGTGGGACTACGGCCAGGCGGCGCTTGTGGTGGAGAACGTCGTCCCGAACAACAAGATGGACGTAAGGCAATTCGAGCAACGCCTCTTGGCAGTAGCGGTGGTGGCCAATGCGTCAGACCTAGGGCCTAGGGATCATCTCCAGGCCAAGACTGTTCTGGACGAGGCTACCGTGGCAGCAGCTCACCAACAAGGAGACCCCGACCCAGACGAGGTTCTCACAGTACCAGGGCTTGCCCAAGGTGACTTTCGTGCAGGACAGGACTCCCGCGACGACTTCGACACGGAGGACCTCGCATGGTCCGAGAACTCCATTCTTCCCTGTCTTACGACTCCGTCTGACGACGCTCGTGGCAGACCCGCGCCAAGGAGCGTACTCGTAACGAGGGACGAG
>CAJNIZ010006571.1:0-13141 GCA_905231905.1 Symbiodinium pilosum | reverse complement strand
TTTAGGGCTTAGGGTTCAGAACCTTTTCTGGGTTGCTGTGAGGGAAGTTTTTCTAAGTTACTGTAGTGGGAAAAGCACATTACTTACTGTATATACCCACTCTGGAAACTTAATTCAAGTTCCTTAACGGCAACCCAGCTTTTTATGGGGAATATATTTGAGGTACATAGGGATATACAGTGGAATTGGGGATGCATAGTGCTTAGGGCTTGGGGTTATGCTTCCCCAAACTAACATGGAAGCCCAACATCCGGTCCTGCAAAGACCACTGTCACGTTTGAAGGGGGCTATATTATGGGCTCCCATGTTAAGCAAGGCTTTGGGATAGAGGGTTTGGGTTTGCTGAATCCTTCAAGCATAACTCCTTCACCCGATACACCCTAACCCCTAAACCCTAAACCCTAAACCCCAAAACCCTAACCTTAAGCAGGCGGCGGTGGCGGCGGCGGCGCAGCCGCTGGTGGCGGAGGCGCGGCAGCTGGCGGCGGCGATGCCGGCGGAGCCGCCGAGGAGAAGAAGAAGGCAGGCGGCTGTAGAGGGATTGGTTTTCCCTAGGGCTCCCGGTTACCTAAATAGCAGGCTACTGGGCCATAAAACTATAGGGTATATAGAGGCCAGAACTCAATATTTAGGTACCTGGAGCCCCAGTGTTTGGTTTGGTGTCCAGTTTAGGGTTTGGGGAAGTTATGTTCCCAGTAGATCCCAAAATACTATAGCCCTTATTTCACGGACCCCAAAAAAGGCACCCGTAATTTTGGGGATGTTTCGTCGGGACTAGGTTTTCAAGAGTATCGTAAGGAAATACGTAGGATTTTCGTTTGAGATTCGAGTGCAATGAGGCGGAGCTTTGTGTGCGATCATGGTCTGATCTGTTCTTGTAGCTTGCAGTGCGAGCTAAAGTCTAAACTCCTAGTATCCTCCTTAATAACCCCTATAATACTCCCCTATATAACCCCCTTTAAGACTATAGCTCATGTGGGTTTAGGGTTTAAGGTACTGACTTAGATTCCTTGAATGACTGGCCCCCTTTTTGAAGATGGGCTTCAGGTTCAGGGGTGCAGTTTCGGGCCATGTTGTGGGCGGTCGCTGCTTCTTGAAACCCAGACCCCCTAAAAGATCCAAAAAATGGAACACGCCCCCAATACGAACCCATTATTACATTGGGGAACCTAGGGGACTATTACGGGGTTCCATTTGTTGGATCCTTTAGGGGGCCTGGGAATTGGTTTGCTTTCTTGGGGCTTTGCTTTGTTGCGTTTAGGATGTGAGTTGCGGGATGTGGGATCGTTTGTTAAGCTTAGGGGTGGGGTTTCGCTTGTGGGACTTTGGGCTCTTTAACTGATTCTAAGTCAGGGTTGCGGGGCTCCGGAAATGCCGTCCAGAGTTTAAGGCGAATTAAGTGACTGTATACCACATAATCCCGATAGAAACCCATTATAGTAGTTTCCATTTTCTTTTCCATTATGCCAACATAACCCCAATATATCAAATTCTGCGAACTCTGCACCTGAAGGTCCAACCCTGAAATACTTACATCAAAGCTTAGCGCCTAAGCTAGCATGGAACTCCATATGTACTATAGTCTAAACTCCTTAACGGTGTTATAGATTTTTCTTATATTAGGGGAGTATTATAGGGGGTACTAACGGGGATACTAGGAGTTTAGGCTATAGCTCCTATAGCTGCTGTTTCAAGGGCACTAGCCTAAGCAGCATCCTTCTTGGGTTAAACCCTCAACCCTCAGTAGCCTATGCAGCACCCTTCTCGGGCTCTCTGTCACTTTGGGGGATGGCGAGCTCTGTTTGCAGGTCGAGGAAGAGGAGGAAGAGGAGCTGCAAAGCCCGGAGCATGGTTGAGCTATTTGAGGTTTTGGGCTAAAGTTTGGGGTATAGGGTTTGAGTTTAGGGTTTAGGATTTAGGGTTTAGGGTTGTAGTCTAGGGAGCCCAGTCCCGCGCTTTTACCCTTTTTGGAGTTTTGGGTTGCTTTATAGAATCAATGGATAGGACATGGGCCAAGGGTACCCTTATTGTAATATGGCTACAGGGGTACCGGGCAGTGGGTCACAGTATATGCCTTGGATGCCAATTACAATGGCCCAAGACCCGCAAAAAGGAACCAGAAAAAAAAGCAGTTGCAAATCTTGGGGTTCAGGTTGAGATTCCGTAGGCCAAGCCTAGGATCTAGGACCCCTTAGGAGCTGAACCTTCCATGGTTCCATTTTATGCTACTTCTGGATGTCCGGAGCGATCATAAACGTAAGAACACGGGATCATCACAAAGAGGCCCGATGCTTGATGACTTAAGTGATCTGAACCATTACTAGGCTGATGTGCGCCATCCTCTTAACTCCTTAACGGCAGTTGTATGAGGGATTATATCGGGGACTATTGTAGGGCTTCTTAAAAGGGGGATGCTAGGAGTCTAGACTATGGTGCATCTTGGGGTCCGTATGCAGGCCATTAGGAGGATCCCACGCATGCGCAGGAGGAGATGGACTTCGACCTCTTCGGATGAGCTTAGATCTTCTTGCATATCCCCTGCCGACTCCCTGCACGTCCTTCGCGATAAAAAAAGAGGGCTAGTGGGTGAGTTTAGGTTTTGGGTTTAGGGGCTCTTGAGCAATTTTTGGGCTTTTCCGTGCAGGACTTCCTGCAGCAACTGCTCCTGTATTTTTTTCAAACCAAAGCCAATAGTAAACAGCGTGACCATATCTTTGCCTGGACAATCTTCAAGACATGGGATCTAGATGCTGTAAGGACCTATCGCAGGCTTGTTGCGCAAGACCTGGATAAGTACCAGGGCATACCCCCAATTCTTTCATCTAGCAGGCCCAGTGGTACGGTTTAGGGTTTAGGGTTTACCTACCTTTCTTGAATTTTTGGTTTCCTTTATACAATCAAGCAGTCGCCCAATCAATCAGTAGGCAAAAGGGCACCCTTACTGTCATACACTCTTGACCCTCAACCCTGAACCCTAAACCCTAATCCCCAAACCCTCATCCCTAAAGCCTAAACCCTAGTGTAAGATGGTTACTGGGATACTAGGTCGTACTGCTGATGGATATGTCACATAAAATGCGCGCTTTGCATTTCAACTGGGGGAGAGGCACTACAGGGCGGGGTGTAGGAGCTAGGAACACCAAATGGGAGTTTAGGGAATAGGGTTTAGGGTTTCGAGCTTTGGGGGATGAAGCCCTAAACTCCAGCCCTTGTAGCTGAACTCCTCAGAAAAGGCAGGGAACCTAGAAGAATGCGGAATTAATCTTCACATTCATCCGTCTAACGCCCCTCGGAAGCTTTGGTGGGTAGACCCTATACTCCATTATTTAATTTTCCAGGCCTACACTCCTCAGCTGCATCCCGTTACCCTGAATCCCCAGATCGTACCCTGAATGAGGGTTTACGGTTTCGGGACTTGAGCCCCTAACCTGGCTCCTTTCTGCCCATAGGGTTTAGGGTTTAGGGTGGCAGCATGTGATTGCCCATCACCTGAATAAGCAGCAATATCGGTGAGCCACAAAATCTCAACCTAAGGCCGTGCGTGCTTCTGTGAAGGCAGGCAACCCACAAAGGTAGCCCAAAAACCCAAAATTTATGGACCCCCCCCCTCCGACCCTGGTCCCCAAGCCCTAAATCCTTAGACCCTAAACCCTAAAACCCTAGGACCCTAAAACCCTAAACCCTAAACAAAGAACCCTAGGCTAAGCTGAGTGTCCACGGCTTTCGTGTCGTGCAGGCGGAGGCCGAAGCCAGAGCGGCCGCCGCGGCACAGGCCTTGGGGGTTTGGGGTTTAGGGCTTTTTGGTCTATTGTTTTGCGGTTATGGATTTAGGGTGAACAAATTACCATGGCTTTTGGATTGAAGAATATGTATATGCCTGGGTTATAAGATTTATGTAGGATTAAGGGTTGGGGCTTCAAGGTAATAAGGGTTTAGGGTTATGGTTGGGTTTGGGTTTAGGGTTATAATACTAGCGGTGAAGTGTTTAGGGTTTTTAAGGCCTACATAGGATGTATATGTAGAGTTCAGATATGTCACATGGCCTGGAAACCTCGGCCCCTAGGCCTTTCCAACCCCACATGCTGCGGGTGCTTCGAGAGTCATCATTAATAGCTGCTTAATCTAGGTACCACAGTAGTACCTTTTTGCCCTTTTTATTTGGGGTCTCCTACTTCAAGCTGAATAGTGGGAAAAAGGGTGCCCTCATTAATGGGTTACTGGGGAACCTGGTAATAGCTCCTTGCTTCCACAAATTGTAAAGCAAGATCCTCCTTAACCTTGTTGGGTAAGGTAAAACTCAGTACTAAGGCGAGGGTCAACCTTGGAAAACCCTGGATACTGATAGGGTTAGTTGGTACCTCATGACTTACTGGTGGTTAGTAGGTAGTATTTGCCTTCTACTCCCTCTAAGATATACTCCCTTATTCCCTACTAACCCCCAGTAAGATGAGAGTCTGGCACAGGCAGATGTGCTGCGCCAGCAGATGACAGCAGCGAGGATACCTTTTCCCACGGGGCAGTCTGCTGCATCAGCCTTCTAGGAGACTGCTAGAGTTTCAAAGGTTAGAAGTATGGGCCCCTAATATGGGCCCTTTGGCCTTTTTTTGGGGATTCTAGGGTCCTTAAGGGTACATATAGGGTATATAGCAAGTATATGAGGATCCCAGGGTTAAGGCCCCATACTAGGGGCCCATGGTTTTAGCCTTGGAGAGTTGTGTCAGTGCAAACCCCAGCAGCTGTGGCTGCGGCAAACCTTGCATCACCTTACATACCCATACCCTAGAAATTACAAGATTTGGGGGATCGCGCAAGTATTTTCCTCCATCCACAAAAGGTGTGACATGTAGCCCTTTTGCCCAAACCACTGAAAGGAGACTCTTGCCATGTTACCTCCATCTAGAACCTTGTAGGGACACCTTTGGTCCCCGCGTAATCCCGTATGAGCCATAGTCTAAACTCCTTAAAGGAGGTTAGATAGGGGATTATTTAGGGGACTACTATAGGGGTTATTAAGGGGGATACTAGGAGTTTGGACTATAGCTCATATATCATGGAGCGCTCTATTTTGCTCTAAAGTCAGCTTAGGTCAAGTAAGGTGCATGTACGGGTTTCCGCGGCGATGCTAAGGGTTCCTTAAGTGGTCCAATTCTTGGCATCGCTTTTTGTGCACTAAGCTTGAGCCGCAGATACCCCTTGAACTCGCTCTGCAAAATGGCGTCGGTGCGTTTCCCGATGATAGCATTCCATGGAAGAGAATCTGAAATGCTTCAAGTGAAATTCACTTGACCTTCTCTCTGTGGAATGCCTTGAAGGACGGATTTGCAAAAGAAGTCGCGGGAAGTCCAGGAGGCCTAAAACCTAAACCTTTTAACCCTACACCCCCCCTGTTTTTCAAAATTTCAGACTTGTACCCCTTGGGTTGTATGCCTGGGTTTTTGGATCCTTTTAAGGGACCCTACAGGATTATGTAAAGGCTATAGAAGGGCCATATTGGCGTAACCTTTTAGGGGTACAACCCTGGTGGTTCATAATACCCTAAACCCTAAAACGCTTAAACCCTAAACCCCTAAACCCTAAAAACCCCTATTTAGGGTTGCACCTTCAGGGTAGAGGCTTATCCTCCTCCACAGTTTCATGGAAGCACAGCTGGCCACCTTTACAAGGACCCTGGCCTACAAAGGGCTCCTTTTCAGGTTCCATGTGAGCTATAGTCTGAAATTCTTAAACGGGGGTTACATGGGGGATTATATGGGGGACTAGGCTGTCGGGCTTCGGGAGTTTGAGTAGAGGCTATGGGGCGCAAAGATTTGTCTACGTGCAATGTCGCCGTCCTCAATAATTCTAAAAGAATTCCGAATGCCCGTGCTTTTGAGAGATTTTGCCTTGGTACGTTCAGATTCAGCGAGTATTTGGCGGACTTGCGACATCAGTTATTCTTTGGGTTCAGCCTCGCATGTACATTCAGAACTGTAATTGCAGTTGTACAAGGTTTGGTGAGCCGTGAACCCTAAGCCTCGTACGCCAAACCCACGTACCCTCAGCCACTGAGGGGCTGGCCCTGCGCTGCTCTGATGTCCCTTACGGGCAAGATTGACTGTTTCCTTTGGGATTCTTTTGATTGGTTGATACTGGTATTTCCTTAGGAGTTATATATTCAGAATTTAGAGCTCATGGGTTTTAATGCTATTGTAGTATAACCCTGAGGAATTGCTTTAGCACAAAAAAGTGTCTTTTAGTATAGGTCTAGGGAGATTACAGGATTGTCTTGACCTTCTTCCCAAAGGCTACACCTTCTGTTTTCATACTCGCGCCTGCGTCTGATAGGGACTTTCTCGATACATTCCTTAAATCAGGGGTATGGGGCTCCTTGGGTACCCTGGGGGATGATAGGGGTCCCCCTTATAGCCTTAGGGATGATTTCTTTAAGGGTCCCAGGATCCAAGTAATGGGGCTTTATGACCCAAAGATTAAAATCTCAATGGTACCTGGGCCCTCAACCCCCATTCTTTCAGGCCTTGAAACCCTAAACCCTAAGCCCTAAACGGCCCTAAACCCTAAACCTTAGCCCTAAGCCCTAAGCCGTCTTGGACCGTTCGGGTTTCTTTTCTGAGAAGCTTCCATGTGAAGGCCAAGGCCGCTGCAGAGGAAGCCGTTGCGTACCTTGGCGTCAGAAGGGCACCGTCAGCAGGGGCCCAGAATAAGCAGAACAGAGTGGGTTAAGGGTTTAGGGTTTAGGGTCGAGGGTTTATGCTTTAGGGCTAGGGGACCAGAATAAGCAGAACAGAGTGTAGAGGGCTACGGCAACCGAATAATGTACTATTTGTGAAGAATGTTGGTAACTGCTGAACTCAAGCTTCCACATCAAGCCGTTTTTGTGATGTTTCCTGTCGTTCCCATGTCCCAGAAGAGCACAGAAAGACCTGACAGCTGGGGTTTTGGAGCTTTGGTGGTGAACTTCCTGCCCTGGCGAGCTTGGGTTTAGGGCTTAGGGGCCCAGAATTAGCAGAACAGAGTGGGTTTAGGGTTTGGGGTCTATAGTGGCTTTGCAAAACAGATGCCAATGGATATACAGGTCCCTAGGAACCTAGACCCTAAACCCTGTCATGCCATCCCTCCACACCATTCTGTAGAAGCCTGCAGAACAACAGCTATCGTGGACTAGCAGTCCTCACCCCGAAGCGCTATCCCAATTTTTGGGGCCTTGGCATCACAATACCTATACCAACCCAACTCTAGGGCCAGATTTCAATTCACATTCCTTGTTCTTTTCTATGTGGAAAACGTTGTTCTCATCCTAGGTTGCCCGCGTATAGCCTTCA
Source organism: Symbiodinium pilosum (assembly GCA_905231905.1). NCBI lineage: Eukaryota > Dinophyceae > Suessiales > Symbiodiniaceae > Symbiodinium > Symbiodinium pilosum. Next base: position 5,822 of record CAJNIZ010006571.1, on the reverse strand, counting down.
TATATCCCTATTTACGCTTATATCCTCCCTTGCTTCCATGGTCTCAGGCGATACGGCGGTCTTCTGCAGCAGGAACCCCGGACTGGGATTTTCGACCGATGCTGAAGGGGGAGTGGAACGGGAAAAGTCAAATGAGCCATACCCTTAACTCCTGAAGGGGGGGCTATATAGGGGATTACATGGGGGAATACTATAGGGGTTACTCAGGGGGATGCTAGGAGTTTTAGACTATGGCTCAAATATTGTAGTGTTCAGGGTCGAGGGTTTGGGGTTTAGGGCTTGGGGAGTATTATGTAGTGTTTAGTGCGCATTGCAGGATATTAATGCAGGCATTACTATAGGGAATGGTATGGGATGATTCCAGGCATCCACTCACGCCACTCCCTTCCTAACCGCCAGCAAGAATTTATCCGAATAGAGTCCCCCTTAAGTAAATGGAATATGGAATGCGTAGGGATCTTCTTATGATTTTGGGTGGAAGTCCATATTCTATCCATTTAAGGGGGACTACAGTCGGAAGGGTTGGGATAAGCTGTGCGCAAGGTACAAGCTTTCTCAAAATTGGAGCCCTAAGCCCCAAGCCTAAACCCTAAACCCTGAACGCTAAACCCGAAACCCTGAACCCTAAACCTTAACCCTCGAACTCGTGCGGTTGGAAAAGAGGTGCTGCAAAAAAAACCCTTAACCCTAAACGCCAAGCCCTAAACCGCGTGGGGGAGTCGTGGTGACAGACTAGTGAGCACAACGGTTGGGAGCTTAAGGGTTTCGGTTTCGTCCGTGGAGTCTGTTTACGGCTTAGGGTTTAGGGTTAAGGGTGCAATCACAGTTGAAAGACGTTCCGCCAAAATCACATACACTACTCTTTCCTACCCAGGGAGCCCAATACCCCCTAAGTAAGGAATATAGCTCCATTCATACTAGGAACCTTGGTACCATTCAGGGTATATTCCTTCATTACTGGGTATTGGGCTCTCTGGGTAAATCGTGGCTTTGTAGACATTCTGCTGCTTGCCAATTTTCTCGCTGTCCATACAATCCCCATACGGCCTCATGTAGAATCTTTTCATCCTGAATCTTGATGTAGGGTGTTTAGGGTTTAGGGTTTCTTTTGTTCTACATAGCCCTGACAAGTTGAAATATGCAGCCTTGATATAGCCCTCGTTCACCGCCTACTGTATGTACCTGGGTAGCCTGCACGTCCTAACGCCCCCAAGCCCCTAAACCCCTTAACCCTAAACCCTTAACCCTCAACCCTAAACCCTTAACCCTGAGCCTTAACCCCAAAACCTGATTAAGCCAACTTTCGACCCAGATGGCTCCTCGCGCGCTGTGCTGAAGCGGTCGGGGAGACGGCGGGCATTTGCAGCTAATGATAATGCAAGTCGTTTAGGGTTAAGGGTTAAAGGTTTAGGGTTTTATACTACAAATAATGGTAGTAATATTGCTGTTCCTGTAATTGGAGCAGTTTTCCAAATTCGAAGTGATGGGATTGCGTAGGTACTGGCTTTGCGAAAGGATAGAGAGTTTGGTGGACTCTGCGTAGTGGGTTTGTGCTCAGGGGCTTGTCAAGGAAGATTGAGAACCGTAACTGAAAAGTCCATGCTTGCTGGAAATAATCTTGTCCTTTTTCTCTTGGGCCAAGATGATTGCCATGTCGCCATTCGGAGCTCCCTAGAGAGGGCTTTCAAAAGGTCATGAGATAGCAATTTAGAGCATGTTCTCCATGACTGAGGTCCATGCAGGACATGCCTGTGCTTACTTGGAGGGTCAAGGGGACTTAGTAAGTAGGTTAATAATGGGGATGAATGGGACCCTAAACCCTAAACCTTAGGGGTTATTAACCTACTTACTAAGTCTCCCTGACCCTCCAAGTACGTGGTGAGACATGTCACCTCCCTTGAGGCCTGCGAAAGTGTCATCTTGGGTTTAGGGTTTAGGGCTTAGGGTTTAGGGTTCCTTGCCGGTATCTGTTTTGTGGATCTGTTGTTGTTATCATGATCAGACCATATCAGACCTCTGGCAATTTCCCAATTCCAAAGCATAGGGTTTTAGCTCAGAAAGGGCTGAGAGATAGAAACCTCAACACAAACGAACAAGACAAGAAGCGCCGTGACTCCCTGCATATGTATAGCATGTCAAAGCATCGGGAATCTCCTACATACGAATTAGCCCCTTAAACCCTTACACCCTAAACCCCTAACCCTTAAGCCCTAAACCCTTAACCCACAACCTAATCTTTAAACCATAAGGCCTAAACCCTTAACCAACAACACTCCTCCCTAAACCCTGATCCTTCGGATTCAGCGGGTGGAGCAGACGCACGACAAACAAAAACAACCCTCCAACCCCCAACCCCATACTCCAGAGCCTAAGGTCCCCTAAACTCTAAACCTTAAACCTGAAACCTGAACCCTGAACCCCAAAACCCTAAGCCCTAAGCCTTAAACTCCGAACCTAAACCCTAAACCTTGAACCTTAAACCCTGAACCTTAAACCCTAAACCCTGAACCTTAAGCCCTAAACCTTTAACCCTAAACCCTATACCCTAAACCCTATATAAACCCTGAACCCTAAACCCTGAACCTTAACCCCTAAACCCCACCTGGACCCCAAAAGTATGTAAAATAATAGGCCTAAACCCATAATAACAGCCATGAAGGCCATTCTTTTACATACTTTTAGGGTTGAGGTAGAGCCTAAAACCCTAAACCCCTAAACCCTGACTATAGCTCATATATCCCTTGGGGTCCCTAATATAAGCCCCTTTAAGGAGTTTAGACTATAGCTCATGTTGAACCCTGTAAACCCTAAACCCTAAACCCTATATAAACCCTAAACCCTAAACCCTAATGGGCTTTCTGGGTACCTCCCTAGAGCCTGAGACCTTGGTCCAGGCCGACCCGAAGGATCTGGGGTCGCCAGATTCTCCGTGCGAGGCAAGGTTTAGGGTTAAGGGATTAGGGTTTGGGGTTTAGGGATTGGGGTTTAGGGTTAAGGGTTGGGGGTTTAGGGTTTAGGGATTGGGATATGGGGTCTGGGGTTTAGAGATTGGGGTTTGGGGTTTAGGATTTAGAGATTAGGGCTTCAGGATTTAGAGTTCAGGGTTTGAGGTTCCAGGAAGCGCAAAGAACCAAGGAGCGTGCCCTAAGATGACATGGAGGTTTTGCAAAATCCGGGGTACCTTTAAGCATGGACATAGGGGCTTTTTAGGCAGAAGGGTGTATAGGCGTTGTTTGGACGGTTCCCCAAAATGGAGAATCAAACGGAAAAGAAGCTGGCAACACAATGGAGACTGGGCTTATTTACCAGTTTATAGGATTACGTAGGGTTTCCCAAAATTTAAGGGTGCCGTTTGGGGGCCCCAAAATCTCATAATGTGGTCGTTGATATTGGGGTGGCCCAAATTATGGAACCTACCCTGAGAGCTACCGAGCCCATTAGGGTGGATGATATAACGTCAGCCCAGAGTTCATATGAAAGCTTGTCAAAAACATGGTCCTTTTTTGGGGCGCTTTGAGTACAAGCGGCCATCACAAAGGGGGCCATAAGTCGACAACATATGAGCTATAGTCTAAACTCCTTAAAGGGGGTTATAAAGGGGATCATATAGGGGACTACTATAGGAGTTATTAAGGGGCATACTAGGAGTTTAGACTATAGCTTATATGAGGGTTTAGGGTTTAGTGTACCCTGTGACCCATGGTTTTGATTTTCAGGCATCCTGTATACATTGATCAAAATTTGGAGGCTTTCTTTAGAAGGGTTCATACACCTAGGACTGCGTATAGCATGAAGGTTTCCCACAAAAAAGAAAGCACGTATGATGGCCACGCCTTAAGGAGCTCCCCTACAGTGCCGTAGTAAACGCCTGGGGTCCCAAAGGGGACCTCTTTTGAAGAGGTCCGCCCTATGCCAACACATGTCCCAACAATGTCTTGAGAGGTCCTCTAGCGCAGGCGCATTTTGAGAGAACCCTCCCTGACACCCATACCTCAGAATCCAAAACCATCTAACTGATATATGTCTCTATATATATGTGTGCAGGTATACATTCCGACAAATTGCAAGTTTACTGGGGATACTCCGATTTCAAGATTAGTCTTCCATGTGTTCAAGGCAGCGGTACGTTCTCGTCTCGAGGAGCTCCTGGGCAAGCTTCGAGGCAGGTGATAGGGTTTAGGGTTCAGGGTTTAGGGTCTAATGTTGAGGGTCCAGGGTTTAGGGTTTAGGTTTTAGAGGGTTTGGTCATTGCCTTAACCAGGAAATGTCCTATGGTGTCTTGTTTTAATTGTTGAGGCAGTTGACACTGGTGCTTCGTGTCGTGATTACCTAGTTCTGTGGGATTCGGGGTTTTGAGTTTAGGTTTGGTGTTTAGGGCACCTGGTTTTTCCTAGGTCTCCCCACCACTCCCCGCAGGGTTCAGGGAGCTGCGTTTGAGGGCACGGCCACTGCAAGGTGCTTAGGATGTAAGAACCCTATTATAGGGATGATTCAGGGCCTGACGGAAAACAACTACCGTAGTAGCTTGAATGATCACCAATGTATTTTCCTTGCAATTTCAATATACATGTTCTATAAATCACGTGCCCCCTAAACACCGAGCATTAGCCCTACACAGCGCGTTGTCCTTGCAACCAAGGGGCTACATTGGGAGGAAATCATACGCACCTACACTGCCCTAAAACACATATCGAGCCTACTACTGCTTCTGCCGCTTCTCTTGCTGCTCGCTGCTGCATCCTGCTGTCATTGCCTCTTTCATGATGTTTGTCGTATGTTTGAGCTGCACTGTACCCAGACACTCTTATGTAATTCCTTTTTGGGTAGTATATTATAATCCCTTGCCAAAAACCCATAACAGACCCAAAAAGGAACTACATAGGAGACCTTGGATAAACCCTAATCCTAAACTTTAAACCCTAAATAGTAGTTTCCATTTTCTTTTCCAGTATCCCTATATAACCCTATATTGCATTGCCTTTGGGTAGATCCAACTTCCTGCCCACGCTCCTCATCCAACACCGAGGTGGTCCTCCTCGCAGTTCGACTCAGACCGAGGCGGACGGGACATGAGCCAGAGTCTAAACTCCTTAAAGTGGATTATATTGGGTATAGGGGGCTAGTATAGGGGTTGTAGGGATTATATAGGGTTTTGGGTTTTGGGTCTAAACTCCTTAAAGCGGTTATAGTGGGGAGTATGTAGTGGAGTAGTAGTGGAGTATTATAGGGCTTATTGAGGGGGATACGGGGAGTTTAGACTATGGCACACATGTTGAGGGTTTGGAGGTTTGCGCTGCAGTGTGTAGAGTCCGGGGCTAGGTTCTAATACTAAGTCATCAAGAAATGCCAGCTGAAAAGCGGGCTATCACGAGAAGCCCAGCCTCACACAAATGCATGTGAATCAAATGTCGCACTGTTGCAGCGATGATGTTTCAAGTCAGTTCCAACTTCTGGGGATGCGCTTCCATCCACTTCATAAGATGGACATTAGTAAACCTTCCCTAAAACCAAAGACAGACACCCTAAACCTCAATCCGTAAAACCGTAAACCCTGAACCCTGAACCCTAATCCCTAAACCCTACACCCACATGGGTGGTTGTCAAAATTATGGGCTCTTTTTGGATCCCTATTATAATACAACCACCAACATCCTCCACCCAGTCTGGTGTAGACAGGCCCCGGAGGCGCCGGCAACGGAGCCAGAACCCTTCCGGCCCGGGCCGGGGCCCTTGGCTGAGAGCATGGAGTTTGGACATTGGGGTTTGGGATTAGGGTTTAGGGCTTAGGGTTTGGGGTTTGGAGTTTAGGGTTTGAGGGCTTG
>CAJNIZ010006569.1:94409-115828 GCA_905231905.1 Symbiodinium pilosum | reverse complement strand
TCGGTCTGCAGCTGTACTACCTAAGCTACGTAGATCTTGGTGGTTGGGCACTGCAGGGATACTTGGTGGTTGGTCACGAAAGTCACCTTCCAGTCGGGCGAGGACAACATCTACTTTAAAATCTGACAACCCCACTGCGAGGGTGGGGAACAAACACACTGAAACTTACCCCATCACACTGTCAACCTTTTGAAGCCTAGAACCCAAACCCGAAACCCTGAACCCAAAACGTCTAAACCTGACCCCTGGAGCTTCCCTAAACCCTAAACCCTTTTAAGGGCAAGCTGCTGCAGCCGTACTGCTTCGAGTACAGTGTCAAGCCTTTGTGAGTTCAGGGCATAATCCTTCCATGACTATAGTAAAAGCAGCCCCCTTCCCTAATATGAGATATTCCCCATGACAGGCCTTATTAAGGCTTCTTATGGGGAATATCACCTATTAGGGGAAGGGGGCTGCTACTTATGTATTTGGGGGATGGTAAATACTAAATATTATTAGGGGTGGGGGGGGGGGGTAACATCATCATGAAGGCACTACTTAAGGGAAGTTTGGATATTGGATCGGCTTTCCAAGGTCTAAGGGTTTAGGGTTTAGGTCAGGGTTTGAAACTGGATGCCTAGGGCTTAGTCGGATTCAGATATAGAATACCGGACTTAGGGACTTAGGGTTTAGGGATTAGGGTTTAGGGCCCCAAAAGTATGTACAATAATGGCACTGCTTGACATTTTAAAGGTTGTGGACCATTCTGGTACCAACTTTTGCGGTCCACGTAGCACTTAATGAGGCTTAGGTGTGTGCAGTTCGGGCCGAGGAACTTAGCACGATGCTAGGAGATGTTAGGATCTTGTGCGACCTTTGGGGTCTAGTGTTTAGGGTACTAGAGGTCCTGTGTAACCTGAACATACTTTAACACCGGAAAATACAACCCCGCAACAGCAGTTTAAACAGGATTTGCAAACAGGTTTGCGTCCCAAGCCAAATTTGACGAGACAAAAAAAGAGCTAAAACGCCGAGACTTACAAAAACACTTGCGTTTTTAATGGCACCTAAACCCTCTAATTAAAGACATAGCCTGCTCTTGTTTCCTCACAAATGGAAATTCTTACTAAAGACCTGAAAGATCTAATTTACAACCATGTGGCAAGCCGCCAATCCAGACCAAAAAAATGTTACATTCAAAGAACCAATTCACAAATCTGGGGGTGGAGGAGGAAGTTGAGAGTTGGCTGATGATGAGTCCCCAGATAAGCGGATTCAGGGTCATACAGGAGAGGTAGGCTCTCTGGGATCTCTGTCATGGTGCGATCTTCGGCCTAGGGAAGCTAACCTTAATACTCTGCGGGGATTGGCTTTGGGGCCCTTTGGGCGCTGGAGAGCTTTGGGCGGCTGTTTGCTTGCTGTTGGAACACGCGCGTTTGTCTTTAAATTCTAGGCGGGCAATCTTTGCAAGGCATTGCAAGACTTAAGGCAGCGTCCGGGTATTTACTGTCCTCAAAAAGTCAGTGGGGGTTGGACAGAGATATGCAAGCATTGCGCTACCTGGGGGCTTCTGGAAATTAGGTGCCCCAATATAAACCCAAAAGTATTCTAATCATTCTTCTGTTGACCCCCGTAAACAGGCCATAGATTTCAAATCTCGACCTACCAAACGCTCTTGAGGGTTTCACAAGAGCAAACATCTCCTAACCCTCCTACTACTACTACTACTACTAGTTACTACCACTACTACTACTACTACTACTACTACTATTGCTACTACCCACAACCCTATCACCTCTCCTCGGCTCACAAATGCTGGATCTAAAGCCCATACGCCCTGAGCCTGCACCAACAAAACGAAATCCTAAAGGCATCCTCAACCTCGTACCCCAATATTAGTAATCCCTAGAAGCCCAGGTACCCANNAATCTATTTAGGGACTTAAGGACAGGAACCCAATATATAGGTACCTGGGCTTCTAGGGAATGGCCATAATACGAGTAGCAAAAAATACCGGACTCAGAATTTGACCAACTTTGATAAGCTCCAAGAAACCGCTGCGGGTCGCTATGAGGGAACTGTCGGACCTGCAGATTTCAGACGATCAGCATCCTAGTGCTTGGAGTTTGGCGAGTTTACGACTGAACTTATACCCCCACTCCGCGTCAAGTGCAGTCTCAAGAGGTTTGTAAGCAAGTTTGCGTAGCAATGCTAAGGCTGACAAAAAGCAGCCGAGAATTTTTAAACACAACTGAATCTGTAATACATCCGAACATCCTCTTGTTGAAAGCTCAGGAACATATGTTACTAAAAACCTACAAGATGTTTATAAAACTTTGCGATTTTACATCCATGCGGCTAGCACATCCAGACTAGACTGTTGTTGTTTCCAAAGAACCCTCTGAACAATCTAGGTGTGGGGCTGGGGGTTGAGAGTTGGCTTATGTCGATTGGGGTTCTTGATAGGGCCTAATTGCAGTGTAAACCCTAAACCCTAAACCCTACTTTGAAGTCAGAGTCGGGGGGCCCTGGAACCCCGGAGTTTGGACATGTTCACAGATTTAGGGCTCACCTGTAACTTCGCAGAGCGGCAGCATGGTATCGCCCTGTGACCCTTTGACTTGTAGGCATATGAGCTAGAGTCAGTTTTTCCTACATGAACTTATGGACATGGATTCCATATTAGGGACTATGTTTGGGAACTATACTAAACTACAAACGGGACCTCTTTGTTCACTGTTAACGGTACCTTACTAAGGCTAATATTGACAGTAACTCATATAGATCCACGGGTAGGTAATGCAGATGGAAGCTTTTGGATTCAGGACCCTAAACCACGGACCCAAAACCCTAAACCCAAGAACCTACGCCTTGGGGTTAATGTGTCCAAACTCGATCGTTTCATTGATAAGCAAAAGGCAGAAATGTCATGGCCTCACTCGACACGATGGGTGCAAAAGTAGGGCTTACGTTTCGGGCCCAGCACTTTCGTCTGGACCCCAGGAAGAGTGATAGATTACCTTACAATGGGGTGTCTTGATGAAAACGCTCGGAGAACCCGTAAAATCAAGATGACTGTCTTTCTGTCTATGCTGCGTGGATGTTTTGAGGTCTACTTGAGGTACCCTAAACCTTAATCATACAAGAATCTAGTGCCACAGCAGTAGTAATTCCTTAGGCCCCAAACCCCACATTACCCCAAACCCTAAGCCCAAACCCCAGGTGAAAGGTGTAGGCCCGCTTCTTGGTGCTAAGGGCTTGGGAGTTAAGAGTCTACAAGTCCTAGCATGGGACCAATCACCAAAGGCTCAAATGGTTTGGGACATGTATGCGTTCGTTAAATGAATACCCTACACAACTTTGGCGGTTGAGAGCTTCGAGGCCAGAGGACAGGATCCAGTCGAAATATGTGGGTCCATTTACCTTTGGTTCGCAGGGTTACTTCAGCACTCACTTACTCAATTTAATCACCAGATAAGAACAGACACGCTTTAAAGCGTTTCGGCAGCCGCTGACAAAGTTTTAGGCCATTGCTAGACGATCCTCCTTGATGTGTTGGTGTTACAGTGTTGGGGTCCTAGCAGAATCCGGACCATACCCTTCCAATAAATCCCCAAGACCTGAGCGAGCCTTGTTTCGGACACCTCTTTCAGATTTTCTGCCCATTTGGTTGGGGGCCAGTCACTTCTTAAAGTAAGTGCTGTTTCAGGGCGTCTCTGTTCATGTGGACTTGCGGCACGCCCGCCCAACTCCCTGCAACAAGCTCCTGCTAGACCAAATGAGTGCAAATGCAATGGAACAGAATTGAACAGCTCTCCATAAGAGTAGTAGTAATAGTGACCACAGAAATAATCAGAGAAGTATTTATATAGCAATAATAATAGTAATCGTACTAGTAACAGTATTGATAGTAGTGATAATCGTAAAAAAAAACTACGAATGTTAGTTAATAGTCGTCATAGTAGAAGTGGTTGTAGTTGGAACTCGTGTTCAGACGGAGCTTGTCGGCGTTTGATGGGCTTTCAGTTCAGACGCAACATTCTAGATCATCTGTGTCAGACTAGCTGCAGGCATCTTTGCTGACCCCTTCTCGATTGTCCCGATCTTCCGCATGTTTTTCCATCTTGAGGATGACGGAAGCACTAGACTCGAAATGCCTAGGGGCCCTCAATCCTCAATGGTGAACCCCGGACGCCTGAATCCTGTGATTAGATCTACACTCCTCAAATAGCTACAGCCTATGTACTCATGATTTCGGGCTAAAGGCCACGACTATGAATATGTTGGGAGGTCCAGGTAATTTAGGGTTTAGGGTTTGAGGAGTTTAGGATTTAGGGTAGGCTATTCTTCACGCAACCTGTACATACACACACGCACACACTCGTTAAGGGCACCCCTGTATTCAACTTAGAACTGCCTGATATCCTTATCGATGTTACTTTCGGGAGATCCAATAAAATGTAGCTTTCCACGTCAATGAATGGAAGACATTAAGCCCCCAAAGCCTTAAACGTATAAACACTTAACTTTAAAGCCCAAAACACCAAACCTCTAAACCCGAAATGCTAAGATCCTAAACCCTAAAACCCACACCCTAAAATTTAGAATAGCAAGTGCAATTTGATGTCCCATGTTGTTGTCCATTTGATTTCCATCACGTGGATAAGATTGCTTGGAAATCCCTTTACAACCCCGCACCCCAAACCCTTAACCCGAAACCTTGAAGCCCTAGAGCCTGAACGCTGAATCCCTAACATCCTGAAGCCTAAGCCGTAAACCCTAAAACCCAGACCCAAAACCCTAAAGCACTGATCCCTACACCCTAAACCCTGAACCCTAAAACGGGTAGTTTCTTCTCATCCGAAGTTGTCAATCCACGCGGCCAGCGCGCACAGCGGCATGCGCGCCAGAACCTGAGCCACGATGTAGGGCTTTAGATTTTAGGGACTTAGGGTTTAGGGGTTTAGGGTTTAGGGATCTAGGGATTTAGGGTCTAGAGGTTCGGGGTTTAGAGTATAGGGCTTAGGGTTTAAGGATTCAGGGCTTCGGGGTACTTTAGGGTTTAGGCTTGTTAGTAAGGTTCAGATCAGGAGTGCTGAGCGATTTTTGAGCGGGTTTGGTTTCCGTTTTTAGCTTTGCCCTATACAGTTTGTAGTTATCTGAGCTTGAGGGTTTAGGAGAATCTGGAGTTTAGGATTTAGATCGGGGGTTGATATGAATAGATGTATATATATATATACACAGAAATAGATATAGGGATTTTCCCCCCCATAATTGAGAATCAAATGGAAAAGAATATGTACACATTGATGGAGACTACCCATCATTTGGGGTGGTGGTTCTGGTGTTTTTGATGTTCAGGTGTTAGAGTTCTTGAACAGTTTAGGGGTTAAGTTTCTGATGTGTCAGGGCGTCAGGGTTTCGTGTCGTGGCGTCTAGGGTGTCAGAGTTTGGGGCCTTACGGTTATGGTTTTCGGGTGTAAGGGTCTAGGATGTTAGGGGGAATTTAGGTATACGGTTTAGCATCCTACTGTTCCAGGGTTGAGGATTTATAAGTGGGGTTTAGGTTTTGAGTCTTAAGTTAAAAGTGTCAAGGCTTGTTTGGGTTTGGGGTTTTAGACATTGAAAGTAGGGCTTAGGTTAGCCCCAAGAAATGCTTCCAACAGCCCTTAAACCAGGCCCAGATCTTCAAACTCACTTCCAAGTAGATCCTTCTCCAAACATGGATTTGTCTGGGGATCCTTCTACCCCAGAGCACGACGTAACCCGAAATGGGTACTATTCCCTAAGGGTCCAGGGACTCAAATAATAGGGCTTTAGGGCCCAAATGCCACGAATATTATGGTATTTGGGCCCTAAATCCCTATCATATGGGTCCTTAGCCCCTTAAGGATCTGTAGTCTTTGACGCCACCACAGACTTGGAGCGCCAGGGATACTGAAGCAGCGAGATTGCTTAGAGATATGTGAAGCAAACCTGAAGTATGTTTATACCCCATTGTAACGTAGAAGTTTCCATTTTCTTGTCGATTTTCCCCATATTCCCAATATATCCCCTAAACCCTGTATACCCTATATAACCCCTATATAACAGCTATATAGACCCTACATAACCCCTAAATCCCTATAGGGTTGAGAAGTACTTCAAGTCTTCATGGGCTTAATTAGTACCCCCCTCCATGATTGGGCTTAAGTATCCCTAAATAACCTTAATTAAGGGGGGAACCTAGGGGGGGTAGTATAGAGGGGGGTACTACTTGAACCCATGAAGTCTGGACCCAGGAACTCGATTCAAACCACGGATCTGCCGCACGGGGATATCCGCCAACTCCTCCTGCCGCGGACAAATCCCTAAGGGTCCAAGGGCCCAAATAATAGGGTCCCTTTAAAGGGGTGATAGGGGGATATATATATGAAGATCACATAAGGGTCCAAGGACCCAAATAATAGGGCTTTGGGGCCGAAATTCTACAATATTAATGGTATTTGGGCCCGAAATTGGGGGTCCTTGGACCCTGAGGGTGAGAGAGCCCCACTGCCCATGAAAAAGCCTAAACCCTAAACCCTAAACCCCAAACCGAAACCCTTCTGCTACGCGACTTGGAGGTAGTGAGCTAGATTGGAAACTGGGCCTCTAGGCTTTCACTGCTGGGTTTAGATAACCCTAAGGGTCCAAGGACCGAATAATAGGGTTTTAGGAACTAATATCGTTAGATTTATATCTTTAATATTTGGGCCCTAAAGCCCTATTATCTGGGTCCTTGGACTCTTAGGGCTCGGGGTTCACAGAACAAGAAGGTTCCTGTCAATCCTATGTTGTGAAGTTTCGGATTTCACGGCTTAGGTTCAGAGGTCCAATGGCCTATTTATGCCTCTGAACCCCTGGATGCAGGGCAGCGTGGTTTGCCTCTGCAGGATATCAACTAGTGTGGCCAGGGCCAATTCAATCTGAGTGGAAGTGTGTAGTGTAGGAGCCTCACTCCGTTTAGACGTACTATCTTTCTAGAAAATAAAGGCTTGTAAGGGATTCTGGGGTCCTTGTTGCAAGTTACGCAACAAAGATCCTTTAAATCAACAAGCTCTCGGATACATATGCGCATCCGAGTAACCCTCATCCTACATCCCAGCACTCAGCTCCACGGAGAAGCTTGCATGCCCTAAGGGTCCAAATACCCAGTTTTTGGGGTCCTACTGTGGATGGAGGACATCTTCCCATATACCTTATTCCCCAATACTTGCAGTAATTTGGGGATACTAAGAGGTGCAAGATGTCATTTATAAATCGTAGGTCCCAAATATTATAATGCGATATAAAGCGAATGGTATTTGGGATCTGAGACCCCATTATTTGGGTACCCTTAAGGGTCCAAGGACCCAAATAACAGGGCCTTAGGGCCCAAATACCACTAAGAATATAGTATTTGGGCCCTAAAACCCTATTATTTGTCTCTTGGACCCTTAGGGCCTATTCTTGCATAACTCATAGTACGCCAACCGTGTCAACCCATCAAGACTTGAAAGGAGCTCTCAAAAACGTCGTTGCTTAGGTATACACATTCCCCTTAAGGGCCCAAGGACCCAAATAATAGGGTCCCTTGAAGGGGTTCTAGGGGGAGATATATATATATATAGAGGGATATGTGGGGTTATATAAGGGTCCAAGGACCCAAATAACAGGGTTTTAGGGCCCAAATACTCTATTATTAGTGGTATTTGGGCCCTAAGGCCCTGTCATTTGGGTCCTTGGACCCTTAGGGTCCCAAATGAGTCAACGTCACGAGCTTCTTGCGTTGAAATTAACTGCTGAGTCTACGGTTTTCGCATGCAGTGTGATCATGTTCCTGCGTCCGGGTTGGCGGACAAACAACTTGGTTCGTCCTTTGGAAGCAACTTTTACGGCTTGTTTACCAGCATCCCATCTCTCGCAATGCTTGCTTACTGGTTTGGTGGGTGCGCATTGCTTTGCAAAGCAAGATTTTCATGAGGAACCACAGCATGAAAAGTTTGGGGTGTCGTCCCACGGTTGACCCCATATTGCATGTGTTAAAAGGAAAGCTCCGAAATCGCAGAAACCGTGACACTTGAGACATATATGCTCAGGCAAACAATAGAGGGCTTTTGTTTCTTATGTTCTTGGTTGCTCATACTTGTCCCTGCCTTTTGGGCTCCTGCATAAAGTTTGGACCCTGAAGGTCGTGATCTCAGTAGCAGGGGGTCGCTTCCCTTTCGCAAGTTTTCGCGTTTCCGGCTGAAGCCAAACGCCTCAACCCTGTCCCTGAGGGTCCAAGGACCCAACTAATAGGGCTGTAGGGCCCAAATACCATTCAGATTACAGTATTTGGGCCCTAAACCCTAATATTTGGGTCCTTGGACCCTTAGGGTGTATTGAAATGCTAGTAAGTAAGCCGAACTCGCAACGCCAACAAGTTCGGCGCAAAGCCCTACCAAGCCCGAAAAGTCGAGCCAGCTTGTTACTTAGGGTTTAGGGTTTGGGGCTGCGGGTTTAAGCACCCCCAAACATCAAGAAACCATCATGAGCCCGTCCTCACACAATCCCTGCGCAGTATCCCCTTTTGCACATCAATTTTGCCATCAAATGCGTTAGTGCACCAAGAGTATCTAACATCCTCCCTGAATTCTGAAACCTAAATCCCAAACTCGATTGAAACAAGACCCCTGAACTCTATGCTGCGCACCCTAAATACCGTACACCCCGTATCTACATCCACTTCAGAGCTATGGGTTAGGAGGAGCCCCCACCCTGTAATAGTGGTATGTTAGGAATATAAGAGGACCCTAATATAATCCTTACTATCCCTTGTAGTCACTATTACTGGGTGGGGGGTCCACCTAAGCTATAGGGTTTGTGCCTGGGCTGTGCCATCCAGGAGATCCGCATCTTCGTCAAGTATGCGAATGAGTTCCTGGACGACCCCGCAAGCACGGTATTTGGGTTTAGGGTAATAGTATCTATAGTCTAGGTTTTGGGTAAGTATATGATTATTGGGTACTTGGACCCTAAGGGGTAGGTATATAATATACATCTCGGCCCTAGAGGAGGTATATGGGAACCTCTTTGGGCCATAAGTATATACTATACACCTACATGGACCCTTTGGGAGGTTGAGGGTTTCAGGGCATATAGAGTATAGGGTATTTAGGGTTTCAGGCTTTTGGGGTTTAGGCCTTATGCAAGCAGTCACTGTCTAGGGTATAGGACTGAGACTGCAGCTTATAACCAAAAATGCCTAGACCTCCATACCCCACCCCGTCTTAAGGGTACCTAACTTTATGTCGAGTGTCTTCTATGTAAAAAATTAAGTGCCTAAAGAGAAGGGTATGGGGTAGGTTCTGTTCACTCTTGCTAACGAGTATATACCCCTTCGTCATCCCTTCAATTTGCCCAAGCGACCTGTAGGCCACCAACATGACTCAAGCTTGCGATGGCCCAGGACAAGGAAGAGGTCTCATTGAACAAATATGGGTACTCCAGGAGCCTAAGCAATATATAGGCCTGCTGGGTTGATAAAGGATTCTACAGCGATAGTTGCCGCCAGGCTTCTCTTACAAGTGTGGTATAAGTATGGAAGACCCCCCACCCTGAAATAGCGGTATAGCAGGAATATGAGAGGACCCTAATTTACCAGCATTATCCCTAATAGTCACTACTGCTGGGTGGGACGTCCACCTAAGGTATAAGTATGCTATAAAGTACCTTAAATAAACCTCCAAAAGCCTATCGCTAATGATTCAGGCCCCATAGTAGTGTGTTGAGCAACATTGCCGCAGTCTGGGTCTGGCACATCACATGGAGGATTCCAAAAATTAGGCGGCCTGTTGCTGGGAGTCCCACAACGAGGGTTATAATATGTTGGGATCTAGATTCAGGCCCCCTATGTACCAAAATACCATATATGATCCCTACCCATACTTCTGTCCAGGTTCAAGGACTCTGGAAGTGATGCAACGTGAACTAGACCAAACTCTGGGCATCCCCTTACCGTCTAAAGCCTTGCACGGCGGGACCTGAACCCTCCTATTACTATTACCAGTTCTATTACTCTTTCTATTACTGGTACTGTGACTAGCACGATTACTATCACTATACCTGTTTCCATTGCTTTTACTATAACTATTACTATTACTTACTATTGCCGGTAGTAGTAGTAGTAGTAGTACTACTACTACTACTAGTACTACTACTAGTAGCCATGCACTGTAGCTTGCGGCCTTACACAAACACCACTAAGAGTGCCTCTCAGAGTAGCTGCAAGGGGGTTCAGGTCTAGTCCCCTAACCCTAATAATGAACCCCCCTCGCCCACCAGTAACAGACATTGCCAATATAGTACCCTGTACAATACAAGTATACCTTCTTATCAGGGTATTGGGGTGGTGGAGGGGGTTATCATTGGGAGACGGGATTGTAGTCCTTGACTCCTTACCATGCTGCAGCCTGCAAACGCTTACATATTCCTTGCATTTAATGAGGGTACCCTGGGAAGCTGACGGACGTATAGGCGTCATCAAGTGAATAATGGGTGTCCCAGATATGGATTCTGAAGGGAGAAGCTGGCGTCCAGGTTGTGTGCTGGCGTCTGGAGTCTTAGTTCATACGCTTGAAGGCCCTGGGTAAACAGATGAGGCCCATAAGGGCATAACCTGAACTCTACCCTTAACACTCTAAATCAAGCCTATGACTCAAGCAGCCCCTTGCTATGAGGGTAGGGCTAGGGATGAAACCGCCAACTTCCCAAGTCTGACGTCTACACCAGAATTATACCGGAAATCTTGGACCATGATGCTGATAAGCCTTATCTAGCCTCTCATGAACCCAGTTTCCATGTTATTTCCCATTCTCTGTTCAAATTGATTCTCCATTATTGGGGGTAGCAGCAATACCGCCAATCCCCAATATTATTGAGGCCCTTATAGTACATCCCTTGGGTCCTGCATTTGCCCGAGCAGACCCACATTCGTGGCCCTCTGTCGGATGTGCGGAAGAACTAGAACCTCAGGAACTGCAGTTGCAGGGACAATGCTGGGATCTATAATCCATGAGATTTCGTGGGGCCTCTTGCTGGAAATACAAGCCGGTTAGTTCCCATCAATATGGAACGATAATCCTTAGTATTGGGACCCCCAAGCCTTTACTCATCATGTTCGGAAACCTTGTATCCAGACAGCACCAGCGTCTGAATCGCCCATATCTAGGATTGCGGCGTTGGCTTTGTTTTTATTGTTGGGAGGGCTGAGAGCTTGGGGCTTAATTAAACCCCAAACCCTAAATTAAAGGTCGTGGGTGGGGGGTCCGCTAGGTAGAAAAGCATGGAACTCCTGCTGGGGAATCAGAAGCTACCAGACGCGGGTTTAGGCGACAAAGGAATACATTCTATACGGATTCTATTCCCTTCTTGCGTACTAAGAACCAGTGAGTCAAAATGTCTGTGCCTTCTTGTCGCCGCTGATTGCAGTTGGTTTGAGGGCTGAATGGCAAGGTGGCCCAACTAAGTATGGCCCCTGCCGTATGCTACCGTTTAGTTTCCACCTGAATTGATTGGGGGGGGGAGTATAGGGAGTGGACAGTAGGGGACCTCGGATAGATTTCCCAATTCAAGCAGCACTGGATGCCATATTCAAGTCTTCCCCTCTCCTTCACTCAAAACGCGAACCGTCCGCCCCATGAGGATTCAAAGTTTAAGGCCATCGTTCCATCAATGAACAAATTGACTTGGACCAAGGTTGGTAAGAACTCAGGCAGGGCAATGAATTCTATACTGCCAAACACCAGGAAAAAAAACGCCCCATCCCTCACGCTCAAACACCTACGCCCCAAAACATGAAGCCTGAAACACATTGATGCCTTTAAAGACAAAATCTTTCTGAACCCTAAACCCTAAACCCCTAAACCCTAAACCCTAAACCCTACCAATCAGATCTTGCCCGGCTGCAATGACCGCGCCCCTACCTGAATAGGGTTTAGGGTTTAGGGTTTAGGGTTGAAGGTTGGCCAGCTAAGCTAGGTTTAGGGCTCATAGGGCTTAGGGTTTAGGGCTCTTGCAGAAAGAGCCAGTGTAGCAGGCTTAGGTACGTACTACTGAAGTCGTTTGGGCGCGTAAACCCTTGATTCAAGAGCAAACTGCCCACTATAAGTTTAACTTAAAGTTCCCAGACAAGAACCCCAAAAAGTATCCGAACCCTAAACCCCTACACCCTAAATAAACCCTGGAAATGCGTTGCGTTCTAAGCCGAGACCAACAAAATGAGTGTCAGCCTCACTCTTTTAACGAACACGGGAAGCTATTCCACATAGATCCTGTAGGCTCATCATATTTAATGGACTTTCACCCGAAACAATGGGTATAATGGCTATTCTTATGCATCTTTGGGGTGTGTCATTAAGCCCCAAAGCCCCCTCAAATCCCTAAACGGCATGCGATTGAATTTCGGAAGAGAAAGTCATTCGCGCCAGCCGCCTAATCAAGTGTGAATGCCAATTCTGCTAGCACTTCCAGTAATTGTAAAGGTCGTGATCAGTAAGAGCAAAGCCCTGAGGGTCCAGTGGCTTCAGGGCCCAAATTCTTTAGTATTAATGGTATTTGGGCGCCCAAAACGCTTTTGTTTGTGTCCTTGGACCCTTATATAGTCCCCATATACACCTATATATCCGCCTATAACCCCTTTAAAGGGACCCTATTATTTGGGTCCTTGGACCCTTAGGGGAGACTTGGTATGCATGACTTCACGTAGTTGATGCAGATCCCTCGGCGATGTTGGCAATGAGCCTGATCAATGCATGCCATATGAGCTATAGTCCAAACTCCTAGTATCCCCCTCAATAAGCTTATAATCCTCCCCTATATAGCCAGTTTTAAGGTGTTTAGACTATAGCTCATATGGGGTTGGTCCAAATTGCTGATTTCGCGCATTGCAGCACTGGCCCTGACATAGTCTGTCTATGGCTGCTCACAATCCCCTTCTCATCGCGCCCAGAAACACTTTTTTTAGGACCCCTATAATAGTCCGCTATATAATCCCCCTTCTAAAACCCTTTGAGGCGTTAGACTATATAGCTCGCCAGACGTCACTACCTACCACGGGAGGTGCTTGTCGGTAGAAGTATTTTGCAACCATTCAAGGGGGATGCCTCATAGTATCAGGCAGAAATCCAATTCAATATGCTTGAGTCTTGAGAATTGGTGACCCTTAGCTCCAGCAAGCCAAAGAAACCCCAACCGTAAACGCACAACCCTCCCTAGATTCTGAAACCCTGCATGCCTCAAATCTTCAGAAACTCAATCCTGGCTCCCCAACCCAAAACCATGGACCCTAAACGCTGAACCGTGTGGTCAAAAGCCCGGATGCTTAGCTGTGCCATCAGGCGCCGTTGGAATTTATCCATCTTTGCCTTGTTTGGGGATTGGGGAAAGAACTTAGGGCTTGCAGTTTGGGACGTTTAGTGGTTAGTGTGTAGGCGTCAGGCTTTGCATTCAGGGTTCCATGGCAATAGGCTTTACATATTGATATAAGCATTCGGCTGCGCGATATAGGCTTCGGGACTGCAGGTGAATTGCTTCAAGTTCATCTCCCAAGCCTCGCACCCTACAACCCAAAACTCCTCCAGGACTGGGTGCGTAGCCTTGTAGGCTCCTGTACACCCTCCCAAATAGTAGTTTCCCAAAATAAGGGGACCCAAATATAGACCCAATAAACCATAATCCTGATTATGGGAACCCTCACAAGGTACGCCCAATCTTAAAGAAATCCCCAGATTCACAGCCTTAGTCACTAAGATCCTAAAGCAGCAAGTTACAGAAGATTCTATCAGGTACTGGTGGGCCCTCTCGGGTCATGTTCAAGACAGGGACGTCATAGCCCAGCTATGGTTTGGGCATGGACTGCACCTTCTAGTTTGCAGTTCTGAATGCGATAGAAACCGGGGGGGTCTATAAGAAGGGTGTCCCCTAGCTAGAACTCGATATTCTATATGCCCTATTATGGGAATTATGGGAACTCCCAAAACCACCCCCACATTTCCTGGAAACATTCATCCTGCTTCGCTGATACAGATCCCTATGAGAAGGACTCCCGAATCATAAAAGTAATGAACCTTCCCCCCCCCACCATAACCAATATTCACCTACTGCATTGACAGTGCTATATTGGTGGTACTTACTGCATTATTGGGGGGATGGGGATATTCAGTATTAACTAAGTATGCCGGCTCGTGTGTTGTATTGGGGAAGCTTTTTCTTTCCCACTACAACCTCACTCATTCGAATGTCTGACAGGCAATCCTAAACACAATCCCTAAGGCTCCAAGTTTCCGAAAACGGAGGTTTAGGTATCAAAAACCGTTCATACTACAGTCTTATTGTGTACGGGGCCTAAACCGTATGATTTTGGTGTGGATAGCCCTGTATATAGATCTTGCTGCTGTAGAAATCGTTCTCCGTTGCTAGTACGCCCTATGCCCAAGAGCGTTATCTTACCAGTGAAGAGTAGGGACTGAAGGAATGGATACAACTGGACATTTCCGAAACAGAGTCTCGCCTATATGCACCCAAACCCTGGAGCTCCATGTCTATGAATGATGCCTACGTTGGGCCCCAAAGACTGTAAATATGACCGACATTGGGCTATTTGGAGCCCTGAGAAACACGATGATTCTGTTTGTAGGACACACCCCCCAAACGAGACCTCTCGGACTTTGGAAACCCGCATATGGGCACAACAAATAGGGATACTCTCCTCCAGACCACAGTAACCATCAGCGCGCAAAGCTTACTGTGACGGTTGGAAGCCCGGGACCTTAGAGCCCTACACACCCTAAAGCTCCGAGGCCTGCAGCCTAAAACCCCAGAGCCCCTAAAGCCCTGAGGCCTGAAAGCCCTAAACCCTTAAAGCCATAATTCCCTAAAGCTTCTGAAGCCTGAAACCCTAAAGCCTTAAAGCCCTGAAGCCCTGAAGCTTGGAACACTAAACCCTAAAGTCTTAGACTCCTACATACTCAGGCCCTATAGCCCGAGCCCAAAACCCTACGAACACGCCGAGGCACTACGGACTTTGGATGGGGCAAGTGGCAATGCTCGCACGTCCGGCCTAAGGTTCAACCAAAAGAGCAAGTTAATCCCTAGCATTTAGGTCTAGAGTTTAGGGTCTAGAGTCTGGGATTTGGGGTTTAGGGTTTGGCGTGGTCAGGGTTTACCTGGACAGCACAAATACCCATAGTCATGGCCCTTAACTAAAGGGTATATAACCAATCATGAATCATGGATGGATGGGAGGTCCGGGTCTGAATGTTTAGGGTTTCGGGTATTACTGTAAAACCATAACCATGGACCCTGTCCATCCTAAACCTTACACCATATTGTGGATGGAGGGAATCTTGCACTACTTGACATATCATATACCAAGACAATTACAATGCTTGAGGGATCTTAGTGTTGCAAGATTTCATCCCCCTAAACCCTAAACCCTATTACCCTAAACCCTAAACCCTACACCCTAACCCTAAACAAGGTTAGAGGTTTAAGGCTCTAAGATGGAGGTGAGGGCCCAAAGTCGGAGTTTGAAGGCTGAAGAGGGTGAGAGCTAAGGCTTTTCGTTTGCGACTTAGGGTGCTGGCTGAAGGGTTGTAGATAGGAGGTTTTGAATGGGGGGGTACCTATAGATCCCCAAAGGACTATTGTCCTATTATGGGGAACCCCAACAATGTACCTTCCAATTTTGGAAAGCCCAATCCTAAACCCTAAACCCTAAATTTGCTACATCATCAATTTCTAAGAAAAGCTCAACAACTTCAAGCCGGTAGGATGGCAATCGGTGATATCTGCATCTACATGGATAGCAATAATCTTACTGGGGTTAGTCGGTAATAAGGATATACATATATACATATATAATAGGGAGTATATAGGAAAATCTCACATATATGTATATTATAAGGATTATATAGGAAAAAATATTCCCGTGTTTCCTACTAAGTACCAGTGAGTAATAACTAGTAACTATAGTAAACTATAGGTTTCCCACGTTCAACTCAATACCTGCAGACTTGTCACATCAAGACTCCGGACGGTCCCAATGCCCAGCAACTGTTGTTGTGTCTGTAAGATATGACTATATATATACACACCATGGTTGAGTGGTTGTCAAACTTGCGGGTGAACGCAAGTACGGCTTCAACAGTTCAAGAGGGCATATGGCTTAACGCCACGTTCAGAAAGTTGCCACACTTTCCTTCGCAACATTGAAAAGATTTAGCTACAACAGTTTCTGGGGCCTCAGGCATTCAGGGTGATGGAGGAAGTTGGAGACAGAGTTATCACAGTTCGCGAAGAAAAAGCGACTCATAGTGGTACCTAGCGTACCGAGACGGTCCCTTTCTGCCCCTGGCACTTATGAAGCCGCAACCTTCAAGCTCAGCTTGAGACTCCTGAACCCCTTAGTCCATAAACCCTCAGAAGCACAAACCGTAAAACCAGACAAAAAAAAATGTAGCCCAAAACCTGGCTTGACTCCATCCTGAAACCTACAGCCTCAAACCCTCAAGCCTTTACTTCCACAAGCATCCGCTGCCCCTACTACCGGCCTGGTCAATATGTTGCTGAGGGCGAGTGGATTGTTCCAAGTTTTAAAACGGGTGAAGCAATGGGTACTAAATCATGACAGCTTGTTGTACATACTCCAGAATGCTCATGCCGCGCTGAAGAAGCCAAGAACTCTGGTAAGACACCCCATGACCGCCCCTTTCTCACGTTAACAAAAACTGCTTGAAGTTTAGGATGCTGGGCTTAGGATTATAGGGTTTAGGCTGCCCACGTTTCTTGAATCTTTGCTGATCGGGAGGTTTGCGGCCTGGGTGCTTTGACATCCTGAAACCCCCGTCCTGGACCCTGCGCACTTTGAATCCTAAATCTCGCAATGTCAAACGGGAAGCCCCGAATATGATTGTTAAAGCCCGAATCCAAAGTTCCCATCAAACAGATCCTCGCGGATTATGCAGAGTGGCCCAACGTGCAGATTCCGGTCTTCTGCATGTGGACGCACGGGCGGTTGCATAGCTCCGGATGCCCGAAAGTCCCATAGCTAATGGGAAGAAAACCTCACATCTTAGCAGGTCTCAGGCCTTTTCTTTTGGGGCCCAGGTGGGTCGATGGGGAGCAGACCTGCGTCTCTGACCCTACCCGAAAGGGTCCAAGGACCCAAATACTAGGGTAATACCCTTATACATTGTAGTATTTGGGCCCTAAAACCCTAATATTTGGGTCCTTGGACCCTTAGGGCCTATAGAGGGTTCGTCTCCTTCAGCCTTTAGGCGTTGAGGCTTCTTCTGACAAGGTTCAAGGTTCCAAGCATTTGTCATTTGCTCCCTGTTGGCCCCTGAAAGTGCTTTTGGCCCCTGAAGCTCAGGAATCCTCCCAGCAAGGTACGCACAATTTTGAGAAGCTGTACGTATGCATTCCAAGAGGGTCCAAGTACCCAATAATTAGGTCTTTGGGTCTGGGGTAATAGTAATTGGACCCTTAGGGATTTGCATACCCGCCATTTATGCAATCCCCTCTTCTACATATCTTGGCTGCTGGCATAACTAAGCTCTCATTCATTTGGAGGCGATGTCTTGTGCTGTGGGCTGACCCATTCCATGGCAAGCCTGCAAATTTTCGGACTCCACGCAGAAGGGCAGGCTTATTGGATATTCATTCTGTTTCAGTACACGGGAACCTAAGACACAAGCACAGGACCTGAGGGTCTATGAACTTCAAGTGATGTTGAGGCGCTGAAAAAAGACTCTGGGACTTTCTGAAATCTCGCGATGCCCTACGTACCCTTGAGTCAAGTACCTATAGCTACCCCTAAGGGTCCAAGGACCTAAATAATATGGCTTCAGGGCCCAAATACTATAATATGAATGGTATTTGAGCCCTTCAGCCCTAATATCTGGCTCCCTGGGCCCGTAGAGTACCAGTATATGCAGCCCAAATGGCCACCACAATTTTGAAACCCCCTTGTCTATCTTTACGTACAAGTTTCACAGCATTCTGATGAGATGGATCTTGGATTGGAGGCATGCAATCGGCGCTGCTACATCCCTAAACCCAAAACCCTATACCCACTTCAAGAAGACCTCCAAGCCTTCCTCCTCAAGGCTTTTCAGACAGTCTTGGGTTGTGGATATCAACTTGAAGATTCCAGGCCAGTCTTGGCCCTTTTCAAAGTAATTCGTCTTGGGGGATGGGCTTCAGAGTTTGGACTTATTAGGAACCCATATCTTATGTTAGTCGGGGGTGGAGGGGAGGGGGTAATATCAGGGGACGTGATTACTTTACATATTCTCATGTTCCCTGCTAAGAGCCAGGAAATGCAAGCTAGCCTGGAGACTGTCCAGAGTGGGAATGTGAGCTTTGAAGCTCTGGCTTGGACCCCCTACCTCACTGGAGCTTAGTGGGTTTAGGGTTTAGGGAATATATTCCCTTATTCCCTACTCAGCATCAGTAAGCCACCGCAAAGAAGAGCGACAAAAGAGAACGAGGCTATCTGAACGCTTAATCCTGCGCACCCTGGTTCAAGTTTAGACTCCCTGAGTACTGGCGCAGAAGTCCGCGTAGCTATATGGTGGGGCCACAGAGTACTCAAATGTGAGCCTCTTTGGGCTTTAAGTATATACTAGAATATAATATACTATGATATATAATAAAATACCATATTATACCTTAACATACAATTTGACAATAACATAACACAATATACTATATACATATATACTACATGTCTGCATCGGTCCTTGGGCTAATGAAGGCTAAGCGTCGTTGGATCTCCTCCGAGCTGCTAGTTTGCGGTCGTGGAGGAGCCTACAAAGCATGCTGCGTGGAACAACTGGGATAATATTAGGGTTTACAGGGGTTTTGTGGGGATAGCGGAAAAGAAAAATGGAAACTACTATAATGGGTTATATAGGGTTTAGGGTCCAGGGGGCCAGGGAAACAATCAAGAAGATGCAGGGCGAAGAAAATATCTGATGTCACAAGTTGGCAGCGGAAAAGCACGTCATTCAAACATTCCAGAGGAAATCTTCGCTCAGCTGTTGCAACTTTGAGGCCGTCGGTTTTGGGTTACCCCTTCGGTTTACAGGNNAGGGTTTTGGCACGAGATAACCCGAAAACTACTCGCTCAAGTGCAGCATTTTGCCTGTCGCTCACATGTTTTGCGGGTAGCTTCCCAAACAGCCGACCGGTGGGTCGGCGATGGGTGGCTGTGGCCAGTAGTGCCAGAGGTAGCATGAAGCATGGCAACTATAATTTCACAAGTGTTGCCGGGATGGCTCGCGCTCCCAGTTGGTTTTTTTCTCACAAAGACCTCGAAAGGTGATCTAAAATTTCTTCAGAAAGTTGTGCAGTCTATGAAAAACAATACCCGAGCGCCTTCCGTCGTAACCTATGAGTGGGAATCCATTCTGCAAATGCCTTGGGGAAGGATTTTTCATGCAAGGCAGGAGTAAGTCGTCGGGGATTTGCATGAAGGAAAATCTTTGCTTGTATGCCGAATCAAGGTGTAAGTTCTCAAAAATTCTGGGCTTCCTGCATCCGAGTTTTCCCTGAACTCTGCCGAATCAGACAAGATCAATGTCAGCACCAAAGGTCTAAATCTTGGAGCCTTAAGGATATTTGGGGATCATGTGGGAATTATATGGTTGTTGTCACATGCCCTAAACCTGAAACTCTAGACCCGGAAGCCTGAACCCGAAGCCCTAAACCCCTCAAACGGAAATGGTATGAGTGTTGCCCAAAATTAGAGATACCATTTTGAGAGTTTTTAAAATGAAGATTATAGTATGTTGGGGTCTATATTGGGGTGGCCCTCATTCGAGGAAACTACCATATTGCCCTAAACCCTAAACCCCGAAACCTAAAACCTTAAAACCCTAAGCCCTAAACCCCAAACCGTAAAGCCTGGACCCCAAACCCTAAAACCTAAAGCCTGAACCCTAAACCTTAAAACCTTAACCTGCTAAACCCTGAGCCCTAAAATCTGAACCCTAAACCCTAAATCCTCTCTCTCGCTCTCGGTAACGAAAAGCGTGTCCACTTCGAGACCGCCTGTCAGCAGCTCGCTTAGTCGGAGGAAGGCTACGAAAAAGGAAACAACTAGTCTATCAGGAGCGCCATCAATCACCGTGAAAGGTGAGGCAAAGGAGAAGAAAGAATCAAAAATATGATGAGCGAAGGCGCAGGCATTCGTAACCCTTTTCAGGGGGGGCCAGGAACAGGACTAGGGTAAGTTTTCCTGCCCTCGGCCTGGAGACTCATCGTACAAGCTAGCTCGCCTTTTGAGGCTTGCAGTGTGTGTGGAGAGCTTTCCCCCCCGACGCACTGCAGGATTCGTGACCGCTAATCAAAGCTTCAGTACAGGAGGAAGTCCACGCAGATAGAACAAAGTAAAGTTCAGAATGATCGCGGTTTCCCGGCTCGCCACTAGCGGCTCCTGCGGCAACTCTCTGTGGGCAGAAACGGTTTGGAGCACATTGCAACAGCAGATGGCAGCCACGTCCAGGTGGTGCCATCTCGGTGACCGATGGAGACTGAATTACAGCAAAGAGTCGGCGCAGCCAAAGGAGGTATAGTGTTCGTAGTTTGCATAAAGGAGCCTCCCCATAGGCTCCAAGTTGGAAAAAACTATCCTTGGCAGTGGAGCGTGGTGGCTTGAAAGGCAACCTGTATGCAGCTAAGCTGTTCTAATCATCGTCATGTATGGCCCTGATTGAAGGAGATGTCAAAGTCAATGAAGGACATATCTTCTCGAGTAGGGCGAATAGCATGTAGAGCTGTGATATCCAGGCCTGGCCACTAGGCCTTTGGAGTCAGTGAATAAAGGAGCGCCCCCAAGCTCCAGTGAAGAGAAAACGTCAAGCAGCAGAGTAGATGGCATAGTGACCGCGATGAGCCAGCCCGCAAGGAGTGAGGTTGTCCATGACAAAGCCGATGATGGCATTCATGTTGAAAATAATGACCTTCGTGTGATTGACAGTGTAAGTCCGGCTGCAATCAGCAGCTGTAAAAAGCCAGGCCATGAGAGTAACAGCGAAGGGGTGCAAGGAATGGGATACTTTCAAAAGGCCCACCCTAAACCCCAAACCCCTAAACCCTGAACCCTAGACCCCTAAAACCTAAACCCGCTAAATCTTAAACCCTAAAATCTGAACCCTAAACCCTACACCCCTAAACCCGCTCTGACTCTAGTGGCTAGTCGGGCTCTAGGGTTCTGGCTCCAGGGTTCGGTCTAGGGCTTTGGCACGAGAGTTCGGGCTCTGGGGTTCTGGCTCTAGGGTTCTGGCTCTAAGTTTACCCACACCCCCCCCCCTATTTGCCCGCAGCATCTTCATGTTACGTGCGCATCCAAGGTCAAAGCCTCCGTATAAATACTTCGACAACTGCAAGATTAC
>CAJNIZ010006569.1:53954-94309 GCA_905231905.1 Symbiodinium pilosum | reverse complement strand
AACCCTAAACCCCCAAACCCTAAACCCTAGACCCCAAACCCAAAACCCCAAACCCTTGACCCTAAACCCCCAAACCCTAAACCCTAAACCCCCAAACCCTACATCCATGCCGACCAGAAGCTGACTCTGGAGGTGGGGGTTTGACAATGCCGTGTCGTACCACTCCAGGAATGACATACGCCACAGGAAGCCTGAACTCCCAAAACAGTTCGCGGTTGAGGGTTTAGGGTTGAGGGATGTAGGATTTAGGGTTAAGGGTTTAGGAGCTTAAGCATTTAGGGATTTTGGGTTTAGGTTTTAGGGTTTAGGGTGTGGGAGTTTAAGTATTTAGGCTAAGGAGGTTAAGGGTTTACTGTTTAGGAGTGTTCGGATTTGGGGTTTGGGATTTAGGGATTTAGGGTTTAGGAACGCAAGGATTTAGGGATTTAGAAGTTAGGATTAACGTTTAGGCATATATTTCTAGGGGCTATATGGGGTTTAAGGCTTACAGCTTTGTGTAGATATTCCCGTAGAAACTTTGGGCCCAAGGGGTTGGCTGAAGTTGACCGACAACCATATCGAGACTCACATAGAACTGGACCTCTCAAAGGCTAAGGTTAAAGGTTTAAGCTATAGCCCCTACATAAATCTATACCCAACATTCTGGGATTAGGGTTAGTTTTGGATACTCCCTAAAATTCCCGAAGCATTAGACCCTAAACCCTAAACCCTAAACTAAACCCTAGACCCTAAACCCATCTCCAGGTATGGCATATACATGCACCTTGCGGGACTCCCCGAGTCACACGGATGTTGGGCTTTGTATGTAATAGTCAGGGCTAAGCTTAGAGTTGATAAAGCGTTCAGGGTTTAGGGTTTAGGCTTCAGTGCTTAGGGTTTGGGGGTCAGGGCTTAAAATTCAGGGTTTAGGATTTAGGGATGTAGGACTATTGAGGATGTAGGCCTTGGGATTTAGCTGCCGATCTGAGATGTTTGGGGGCTACGGGTCTGTGGGGTTAATGTCTATAGCCCTAAGGGTCCGTGGGGTTAATGTCTATAGCCCTAAGGGTCCAAGGACCCAAATAAGAGGGTTTTAGGGCCCAAGTACCATTAATGATATAGTATTTGGGCCCTAAAGCCCCATTATTTGGGTCCTTGGACCCTTAAGGTATGGTATTCAATCTTCTGGGTCCGGGTCTAGGACTTTCTGGGTTTCTGGGCTACTCTTTGGGAAGGAGAACACGATCATCACATGGGCTATAGTCGAAACTCCTAGTATCTCCCTTAATAACCCTATAATACTCTCCTATATAATCTTCTAGATAACCCCGTTTAAGGAGTGTAGACTAAGGCTCACATGGGAATTACATGGGCCCCTGTTTGGATTTGAGCGCCGTCATGTTGACACGCTGAATGATTTCAGTCGTGGATTGGGGACAGAAAGTTGGCAGTTCGGCAAGCTAATTCACCTCTGATACTCCACGGATAAGAAGCATCTAAACCCTAAACCCTAAGCCCCTACACCCTTCAACCCCTCCTAAACCCCAAACCCTAAAACCCTAAATCCCTAAACCCTAAATGGCCGCCCGGAGAGCTACCAACTTGCTCGGCAGAACTGGCGACGAGGTCGGGATCCAGAGTTGAGAGGACAAGCACAAACACCAGAAACCAGGCGGGTTTAGGGTTTAGGGTTTAGGGGAACATGGTCTGATTCTGTTCCCTAGGGAGCCAAATAAACCTATGTATTACCCTGGAAAAGGAGAGTCAAATGGAAAAGCAAATGGACAATGAAATGGAAACTAGGAGCTTAGAGGGGGGATTGTGATCTAACTAGCCCCATGTAGGAAATATTTACAGACTCTGGGGCGCAATGCAGGTATCATCTGCATACTTGGCCCCTTAGGGGGGGAATGCTGCAGTGGTCTGGGGTGTGAGCTCAAGTCGGCGCGACAGTCTTTGGTGGTAACCGGCGATGACATGGGGAAGTATCAATGAATCAGAAATCACCAACGCATGTTGTCCGCCAACCGCAGTTGTGACAAAAAAGTGGTAACATCAGCCGCTATATCCCTAAGGGCATCAAACGATTCACACAGAGGTTCCCGAGTTTGAGAACAGCTGAGAGTTACATATGAGCTATTGTCTAAACTCCTAGTATCCCCCTTAATAACCCTTATAATGCTCCCCTATAAAGCCCCTTTAAGGAGTTTAGACTATGGCTCATATACATATTGAAAAAGAACTCCATCAACCGTCTCGGGCGGCTTTTACAGCTGCGCTTGGAGGTCCAACGCAAAGACTTGCAAGCGCACTCGCCCCCCAAAAGGAACATGCAATGCCACAAAGGTCCCACAAAACAACTGCTCTTTCTTGTCATTGGGCTTTGATGTTGGTTTCAATTGGGAATTGGGGTTCAGGATTTATGGTAACATACGTGCGCAAGCACAGGTGCCGTTTGTGGTTCAATGAGAGAGTGTCGGGATCATTGCCAGCAGTCCAGGCTGGATATGGTTGTTCATCAATATTATGTTCCAAAAATGGTCATGGAAAACCAGTTCATTTCCCCTAGATTTTGCCCATGGACCTGGAAGATATCTGGACTGTTAGATGAATTCTCATATTTTTCATCTGGCGTGCTCTTGGAAGACGCCCTTTCTCATCCCTCATCGCGACCTTCATCTTCTTGTGAACAAGCGCTCGCTTAGAGCAACCCTGTTTGGAGAATCTCCATCTAGAGCCATCCATCTCCTCTAAGCATAGTTGCTGGTGCTAGATAGACTAGGGGCTTGCGGCTTGGCAATTGACTTACAGCCGCAACTAGAGCTATTCATAAACTTGATCGTCCAAAGTACCTAGCAGCTCCATCTACCCTCTACATACCCTAAATAAAGGACCACCTACCCTTATTTGAGGGTACAAAGAGGGTCAGTAGAGGTATCATTTACATTGACTTGGAGCCCCGGGGCTATTATAGTCGCGCCCCCCTCGGACAAGTAGTGCCTCTGCCCCAGTGAGTGAACTCGAACACCCCGCGCCGCATCCGAACAGCTACCAGTCGCGAGTGTCTTTCGCAGGGTGTGTGGAAGCGGGGTTGTCTTTTACGGGTCAGCTTGCATAGTCTTTTACGATTTAGAATGTGTAACTGCCTCCATAAGTCCGTCATGACTAGAGCTTAGCTGCAGGTGCACAATGCGAGAAGATGTTGTATGCTTGAATATGTGTGGGAATCCGAGGCACGTTAACCTGACCTAACCCCCTCGCATCCCTTTGCCGATCAACTTGTGGTTTTGGGTTCCAGTAGCGCAGGTACATAGGATCTTGAACTGACCCACCTGAAGAAGAGCAGGAGAGGTGACCCATCATTTCCAATGTTATCGGTGTGGGATATAAGTGTAGCCCCAAAAACCTACATATCAGCAGCACATTGCCTCTTAAATAGTAGGTATAACCCATACAAATGTAGGTAACTGAGGTTGCAGGTAGAGCCTTTAGATCCGCCTTGAGCATGGGCAGGCTTGCCACTGCGAGCTTTTGGCTAAACGCCAAGTATCCTCCGTAATAAGCCCTATAATATTCCCCTCTACAATGCTCTATATAACCTTAAGCAGTTTAGACTATAGCTCATGTTGAATCTTGTTGCAATTTCTTCTAAAGACTGCCCTGCCTCTTGGGGGTGCACATTTGTTTAATGTCTAAGTTAGCTGGGTCCTTGAATAAAGACCTTAGAATGACCCGAAAATAGCCCGACACCAACTTAATTGCCCCTAAACTTGCAAGACCTCGTAGCCCCAAACCACGTAGAAGGTCAAGTAACTTGTATGGAAGCTTCGCGTGCGCTAGGCAACGGTACCCTTGTTTCTGACATAGTGCCAAGAGCTAAGGAACCCTGAGCCTAAACGCTCAGCGCCCTGAACCTCAGAACCCTTTGAGAAAATGCAAATGAGAAGCTGCGTTGGTTCCAGCTGGAACGGGAGGAGTGCTGCTGAAAAAGCTCCTAAGCTCTTGGCTGAGGATGCAGGGTTAGGGTTCTTGAGCTTTCGGGCGACTTTAGGGTTGAACAGCCTTTTAGAGCCACTCTGGGGCATTAAGGCTTTGAGTTACTTCCGCGTTTTAAGAGATCTCAGGCTACGAACTTTGGAGTTCAGTGAGATGTCAGAGTTTTAGGATGTTTTATTTAAGCCTACTTCATGCTGCCACGGCCGTAGGGTGTAGGGGTCTTCGGGCTTAGTGCTCATCCATGGTTTACGATTTGGGGCGGGACGGCCGTCTGGCTTGTTTCTGTGCCAAGCGAGAGAAACTTCCTGTTCAATCATGGTCTTTTTTTGGATCTTTTTATGGATTGCAGGAACTCTGTTTACATATTTCTGGGGTCCAGGTCGTGCAGCTACTCTAAAGTGAGTGATGGGGACCGGAGGGTGAGCGAGAGGTGTCGAGCAGGGCTTGTTCTGTCCCTAATGGTCCCAAATAAGAGGCTTTTAGGGCCCAAATACCATTAACTTATAGTATTTGGCTCCTAAAACCCTATTATTTGGGTCCTTGGACCTTTTTTAGTCCCCGTATATCCCTATATATCCCCCTATAACCCCTTTAATTGGACCCTATTGTTTGGGTCCTTGGACCCTTAGGGCCCCACAACCTCAGCCTTGCCCGTGGGCTCCAAATTGCCCAATGTGAGGTTTAGGGTTGAAGGTTTAGGCTTACCCAAAAGCTCGAAATTGCCAAAAAGCCTGTTACAGTGGGGTCTTTGGGCCCAAAAAGCCTCTAAATAAGAGTCCTTAACACTTTAGGGCTTTCGACGCGCAACCGACTGTAGGTAATATTTGTAGACTTAGAGTGCTCAATGTTGTGTTTTCATAAGCGTGAGCCCGAAGGCAAGTATTGGCAGGGCTCAGCCTCAACCTTAAATCTACTGGTGCTTCAGAGAGTGGGGGAGTGGATCCCTAGAATAACCCCTATATAGCCCCCAATGGTACCTTCATTCACTCGCCCACCCCCCTGGAACCCTAAACCTTACACCCTGAACCCTAAGCCCTAAAACCCTAAGCCCTAAACCCTAAGCCCAAAACATTAAGCCCAAAACATAACCCCTATAATCCCCTATATAATCCTAGTTTCCATTTCATTTTCCATTTTCTTTTCCATTTGATTCTCCATTATTAAAGGGGGATACACTACGCCAATCCTCAATTCAGCAGGGGCTCGTTGAGCCAAACTCAACTGCGACTCATCCCGATCCGCCAGCCCAGGCGGTGCCGAGAAACTGCACGTGGCCTGGGCGACCAGACGGGAAAATAGGGTTTAGGGTTGTGTTTAGGGTTTGGGGGTTTGGGGTTTAGGGTTGAGGGTTTAGATTGGGTACTGCTTCCATCCTGTAGCAGTCTGTATTAGGGATCTAGGGCTTAGGTTGGGTACTGCCCCCACCCCTGTAAGAGTCTATATCTGGGGTTTAGCGTTTAGGGTTCCCACCCTGCGGCAGTCTATATCAGGGGTCATAAGAAAAATGGCTAGATCAAACTATATTCGAAATAGTATCCAGCGGTTACAAAGCGGTTCAGTAACCAACCTATAGAGTTTAGGATTTGGGGAACTTTAACGGACTTCAGCACGGAGGTCCAATAATTTTCCAAAACCATATGTGATTGGGTTGATGGTTTAGGGTTTCTCCAATGGGACATGTTGGAGAAATATTGGGGTGTATCTGGAACAACAGAGTATTCAAACAAATCTCTGGCTTAGGCTTACTACCGCTCCCTTTTACCAAAGGGTTCGAGAACCTGCTTACAAAGGCTTACAGTAGGGTTCTAAGGAGTCAATGAGGGGATATAGTCAGTTAGCTACAGCTCCAAGGTCCTTAAAAGTAGGTCCCCTTTGAGGTTCCCCAAGGGTCCAAATACCTGATAATCTAATATACTTACGCAAAACCTGTATATACCCCTAAACCCTAAACTCTAATTACTATTACCTAAAACCCATGTACCTGATCATTGGGTACTTGAACCCTCTGGGGTTGCTGTTGATGAGATATCGCCATGTTGTTGAGGATGAAGGATTCGGGCCAAGCTATGTGGACACCGCGGTTCAGGGTTTAGGGTTTATTGTTTAGGGTGTTGGGATTACTATTCTTACCTCTGGTTAGCATGGAAAGAAGGAATGGGGAAGAATACGGAAACTAATGATTACCAGGGTCTATCGTAAATAGTGGCTACTATAAGGATCCGTCGCCCTCCATTTCTTACAGCAAGAGGTAAGTATTGGGATCTGAATACGTGTTATACTGGGCTTTGCTATAAGAAAACGTACTAATTCTGTTCCTCAATGAGCTAGATGAAGGTTTATGGCATTTGAATTACAGCCGAGTTGCCCTTGCTGAGTACAGCAATTGTGTTAGTCTGTTATCCCATTCTTGCCTTAGCCAAATCTGAAGCCTATGGTTTACCTAGGCCCCCAAGGTAGGTAAAGTGATGGCCCAGAACCCTCAGACACAGCCTAGAAGGCCGTCATTCTACATACTTGGTGGGGGTTCTGGTAAGGTACAAACCATGAACCCTGCTGTTGGCGACATTCGAGTTATCAGAACATGCATTCAACCAACCCCGTACATATATATATATATATACGAGGGAGGACTTGATGATAGATTCCGTGAATTTATGTACGGTTCCTTCGGAACTATTGGTGAGCAGCTCATTCTTCAGGGGAACACCCATGACCCTAAACAGCAAACGAAAACGCGGAGCTCGTCAATGCGAGATGATCGGCCTTAGGGTCAAAGTATCCAGTGACCGTGGACGACCCAAAGACCTGTACTTCAACTATGTAGGGTTTAGGGTTTAGCATCGGCGCCAACAACAAATTAATCATATTGGATACCTGGGACTTCTAGGTCATCTCACAAAAGCACGTGCGATCGGCTAGAACGCCTAAACCCCTAAGCCCCTTAAACCCCTAAACCCTGAAACGCCTAAACCCTAAACCCCCAGGCCTTTTGACTAAAGCCGCCTCCGAGGGTTTTGAATTTTGGGTTGAGAGTTTAGGTGGGCCCAAAACCCTACAGGGTCCTTGTGCCAATGGACTTAGTTTAGGGGCACAAGGGGTTCTAGGGACGAATCTGAACTCATATCTACATATACATATACGTATGCATAGGAGCTTATAGGGACAGATAGGGTTCATAGGGATAGGTCCATGGCCCAGGTAGTCATATAGTATTTACTGGAGTCCCAAGCAATGACATGGAAGCCCCTTTGGGCCCTAAGTATATACTTCCTACCTACATGGACCCTGTGCGAACTGCCGACCCAGGCGACTATTTCGCGGAATCCTCACACCTATTGACCTATTCACTTTCTTTAAAACGTGGGGTGAAAAATGCATCCAGGAGGCGTATTGCGGCAGCATCGGTGTGGAACGCATCTTTGCAAGCATGTAAAAAGCATGCAATACAAATCTTGAAGCCCATCAGCGCGGAATGACACCTCTGCCGGTTTCCTGGGTTCTCTCAAGGGCACAAGTACCTATCAGGGTTTAGGGTTTTAGGGTTTATAAAGGCTTTAGGGCATATTGCTTCCCCACAGCCCAAGTATCCTCCAAGTAGAAAACATCCCCCAACGGGCATTGGTCTCCCTCATTTTGGGGGGGATCACGGCATTCTAAATTGCCAGTTTTCCCCTCTTCAAAGGCAGGCAATACAAAGAGCATATTGCCTGGCATAAGAACAGTTCCTCTTTGGATGATATTCCGCAAAAAGGGGGCCTGGCCAAACTGTAGCCGATACCAGGGCTGTTTCATAATCGAGGGAAAGGATGATCTTGGACAAAGCTACGTATAAAAGAATATCATTTGTGGGTCTGTTTCTGGGATGTGGGCCAGTATACTACCTAGCTTTCAGGTCCAGGAAAGACTTGCTACAAGTACTGTCCTTGTGCCCTCTGTCTACGTATCCCAACTTGGTCCATACGAAATTCTTACTTTTCAGTAACTCCAACCTCAACTGATTCCTACTCTTTCAATTTTAAGCCAGGATTTTGCGGGGTCCCTGCTTCCTGATGCTCGCCGGCACTTTCAAAGCCCCTAAAATTAGGACCATCATGAGTTCCATGTTTGACTGTACAGGTCCGCAGTGTCGCCTCCTCATTTGGGACCTCACCCTGAAGACGCCCCCCAAATAAATGTCAGAAGCAACGAGAGTGAGCCACAGCCAATATTTCCCATGAGATTAATGGACATGGGTCTCATGAGGGATCAATTAAGGGACAAGACTAAGCGACCAAAGGGACCCCTATGTCCACCCTCAATGGGCCCTTGGCAACCCTTGCATTCACAGTAGCTCACGTGAGCGTGTGGTGCAAAGCGAAAACCCTCTAAACCCAACTTCCATGCCCTTCTTTTGAACGAGCAGTCCGCCGAATGAACAACCTCCAGTTCAAGCTGAAGATCTGCCAGAGTAAGCTTTCAGGCTGCGTGGGGTTTAATGGTTTAGGATTCAAAGCCTCTTTTGGGGTCTGGTATACCTACTTAAAAAAAAATCGTATACCACCCAATGCCCTATACGACCACAACTCAACCCGAAACCGAGAGCAGCCAACTGCTGGGACACTTGAGAGCACTCGTTTAGCGTTGACCAGTTTCAGACTTCTTCAGCCCGGAGACTCAATACCGCTTGATTATGGACCGCAACTGCAAACCCTAAACCCTATATACACCCTAAGAATAGAAGGAGGTCCTAGTATCTTCTTGCAAGTCCTGCATGCTGCTCGGGTTTCCATACCTCTGCCAAAATCCATCGGGGCCTACTGATCCGAATGTCCTAAACCCTACGGCTCAAAATAGTATGGTCTTTGGGCCCGAAAGCCTTAAAATATGAGTCCCTAAACCCTAAACTAGAGCCTTAGGGAAAGACTTCCACAGGCGGATGTCTCAAACTCAAGATCTCAACGCTCTTAGTCTGGGGACCCCGAACAGGAATCCATAACTTGGAGGAACCCTCCGAGCAGCTATGGCGATCCTGCAGCTCTTTAACGGCTACTGCTTAATCCCAGTCCATAAACAGTTCTTCCTGCTGCTTGAGAGGGATGGCGAAGTAGATCCCAATGTGAGCCCAATATGTGTCCCTAGAAGCATGCCTCTCCGCTTACTCCCCAAACTCTGGCTGAAGAACCAACAAGTGCTGTGGGCTACTAACTCAAATTCTTGAAAAGTTAAAGGACACCCATCTATGTATAGCAGCTAGTGTGCCAGTAACGGGGAACCATATGGAAAAGAATATGGGACATGAAATGGAAGCTGGGATTATGCAGGGGTTACGGGGATAGCAATTGAGGAAAATTCTTGCAAATCACAGGATGGACTTGTTCATCACTTGCGGCCCTAAACGCTAAACCCTGAACCTGGTATGCTCTTAGAAGCTTTGCAAGCAGACTCCTGTATGAACAGTGGCCATGAGTATGCATCGTGCGCAAGGTTCGGATCTCTCGCCCAGCGGTTTAGCGTTTAGGATATAGGGATTCTGTAGGGATATAGGTTATCGTCCTTATAGTGAAGAATCGAATGGAAAAGAACCTGGAAAATGAGATGGACACCTGTGAATATGTAGAGGTTTATAGAGATTGTATATGCATGTGTAGGGTTCAAAGCTCCCGAGCACTTAGTTACAAAGCCTTGTGTCATCTTCCACGTTGCACTGAAAGAGCCCCACGGGCTCCTCTGGAATCCGTATCAAGAACAATCACGACAGCTACCCTAAGGGTTCTAGGGGGATATATAGGGATATAGGGGGATATATAGGGATATAGGAGGATGATATAAGGGTCCAGGGACCCAAATAATAGGGCTCTAGGGGCCCAAATACTATAATCATGTGGTAGTTGGGCCCTGAAACCCTATGATTTGGGTCCTTGCCCCCTTAGGGTTCGCGCATGAACATGAGAAATGGTGAGAACCCCTTCGAGGGTATACACGTGCCCTGTATACTCCTGTCGACGAACACATTGTCTGCCTTCTATGCCAGTGCTAATGATCTTCTTCATTTGGGGCATAAACCTGGTCTCAGACATGCCCATATGACCTACTGTCAATTTGTCTTACAAGATGTAACGGACATGGGTTCCTTATGAGGGACTATCTTGGGGACTACACAAAACTACAAGAGAGACATCCCCACGTCCACCGTTGAGGGTCCCTTAATAAGGATGATCTTGACAGTAACTCATACAGTTGTTTG
Organism: Symbiodinium pilosum; assembly: GCA_905231905.1. Taxonomy (NCBI): domain Eukaryota; class Dinophyceae; order Suessiales; family Symbiodiniaceae; genus Symbiodinium; species Symbiodinium pilosum. The sequence continues at coordinate 84,111 of CAJNIZ010006569.1, read as the reverse complement.
GATGCAAATGCTGTGGCTGAGATATCCGATGGTGATAAGGCTACATTGCACAATGCCTCCGGCGATGCAAAGGACCGTGAAAACCTTGCACACAACTCCCACGGCAACGACCCACTGAAACTGAGGCATGATTTCAGGGGGATGAGGGGTTCGGACTCACAACTCACAGTTCATGATACGGCGTGTTATAGACTTGTAGAGTCCAGTCTAACGTGGGACAGAGGGATATAGAATCGTTGAGAATAGGATGGGCTTAGATTGATACATTTCAATAATTACGCCCAAAGTACTAGAGGCAAAGGGGATAGAAACATAGGGATTGTATAGGGCTAATGTTCCCTTATTCCCTACTAAATAAGGGAACAGAAAAAGAGGGATTATCTAGAACTAATTTTCCCTTGTTCCCTACTAGGCACCAAGCAGGCTGCCTTATGAAGCGTCAGTTCAACAGAGCATGGGGCCCGGGGACAGGGGGAAGGACCTTTAAGGGTTTAGGGTTTTGGGTTTAAAGCCCCGGGCAAACGAATGACTTCCTTGGAATCAGAACCCCGTACCCCACAGTCCCCAAACACTTGAAACGTACACGTACTGCATTGGAAACATGAAAATGTGTTTGGGAGTACGTTTTCCTGTTGGGGGGCTATGCCTGCCTCCCTCCTATTTGTGATCAGTGTGCTTTCAAACCTCGACTTAGGGAAGACTCCCTACGTAAGTGGACAATAGGTTTAACTAGGGTTATTACTACTCCCTGACCCTCCAAGTACTGTAGTGCCCATATCGGACACACTATGGCGGTTCCAAGAACTAACGTCCCTTCTTGAGGGTGCCCATTACAAGGAGAATTCTATATTGGAATGTATTTTAAGGACCTCTAGTTCGGAACTACCTATCTCTTGCAAAAGAAAAGGACTAGGGAACAAGTGGAAGAAGACGTGTTACCGAACATTCCGGCTGGTGCACTGTTATCCGTGGGAGCTGGAAGGTATTTCCCGTGTCCATTGACAGGGAAATCAGCAACACCGGAGCTACCACCCACAGACAACACTGGAAAACCTAGCATAGAAGCCTAAACTTAGACAATTATCAATACCATTTTGATTTCTAGTTGCAGTATCCCATACTATACTTATACGAGGAAACTGGGACCCACATCTGTAGTCATTTGAGCTTCTACATTGCCTTAGCTGCCATTATGGCCCTGACTTTGACCTCAAATCCAAAAGGAGCCTCTCATTAAACCTGACTTGCAGTCCCAAAGGGTCCATGTAGCTATATGGTATATACTTGGGCCTTAAAGTAGGTATATGGGAACCCCTTTGGGCCCTAAGTATCTACCATATTCCTACATGGACCCTTTGGGAGTACAAAGGGTCCATGTTGGCGCCATCCCTGAGCTGTTGTGCTTGCAGGGATCTGATTGTAGTCGTCCTATTTCCTTCCCGTGATTAGGGTTTAGGGTTTACTCAAAACGCCCCCACCCCAGCGGGAATTTGGCATAATAGGGGTGGGGGATTTTAATGCTAGGGGGAAGGACTTATGCGGGGCTCGGCCTATACTACTGTTCTCGTATCAGGAATAGCAAGTGTATATAAAGACCCATATTATGATAGACACACGACACTAGGGACCCGTATCTCAATGAATTGGGAAGCTTCCATATCTCATGTTCCATTTCTTGTCCCCTTACATTTTCATATTCCCCCATCATTGAAGTCCCGCCCCTGGTGAGTCACCTCGGAAACCGTGAAACAAAAGCCGTAGCTCCTAGACGGAGAGGCCCCAGAAGGTGAAATTAATCTTCCAGAATTGCATTCTCGCTTACGTCCCAAACTCTTATCCCTAAACCCTAAACCCTAAACCGACTCACACCCTCCACGCTACACACTCTGCCTCTCTGAAACATAAGCGCTAAATCACTAAACCCCCAACTTCAAACCCTACACCCTAAGAGGAGGTGAGCACCCAGTGATGCCAAGACCGGAAAGAAGAGATGAACTTCCACTCACAGGCTGTTGGCATGCCTTTTGACGGAGAAGGGGCTTAGGGCTTAGGGTTTTAGGGTATAGGGCTTTAGGGTTTTCGGGGTATAGAGCTTTGGAGTTTTTAGGGTTTCTTGATTCGGGATTAGGGCTTCGGGAACAAGATTTAGGATTTTGGGTTGAGGGTATAGGACTCATGTAAGGGAATTTAGGTATTGTGGAGGGTGTACAGGGGGCATCATGACGTCCTTGGGGAGTAATGGAAAATGGACTGCAAAGGGATGTGGGGGATTAGGGCTTACAGGGGCTTGGAGTTCAAACTTTACAGGTTTCGGTTTAATGGCGGGTAGCGACCGCAGAGCTTATGGCACAGGGGTTCACAGATACCCTTTACATGGAGGATGGCAGATGCAGCATGCACATCATTAACTCCATGGCATGCGCTAACAACAGCAAACAAGATATGGACTCTACTTTCAATTTGTATGGAACACGGCTTTGTGGCAAGTTTACCAAAAAGGCTTCCTGAGGTCTTCTTTGGGTCTATAGGCTTTCCACGCATGGGGGTCCGAAACATAAATCCCAAAATGCTATAGTCATTACAGGTGCTTATATATAATAACTCGAAATCTTCTCTCGTCCCAGTTGCCATTTCCTTGTCAATTTTCTTGACCACTCGATGCTCGATTACGGGGCCATATATCCTTTGTACTTCTTATCCTTACATATACGCCCTATAATCCCTATGCAAGCCTTGACCCTCGACACAGGATCCAAGGGCGCCCTTGGAAGTCTTCAACATGGTGGGGGTCCAGGGATATTTGGGTACAAGGGGATTGAGGTTTTAGGAGTTAAGGTTCCAGGTTCCGAGTTTAGGGTTCAGGGTTGGCGGTTATGCGGGGAGATGCTCTGCTCCGAATATCATCATGGTCAACCTCTCTTTGAGGGGTTCTCAGTCGACTAGCTGCAGCCCTGGGGGCCCAAGTAGCCCAAAGTAGGTGACATTTATAGACATTTGTACCCAGTTTAGTGTTCAGGCGTTTAAGGGTTTTAGGGTTTAGGGGCCCAATGTATCATCCGGAGACTTAGAGCCCTAGGGTTATGACTGTAAGCTGATACAACCCCCTTACTGGATCCTTTGCTTATGAACATTGGGGTCCCGAAAGCCACCGTCCTTGTAACAAGAACAAAGAGTCCAAGTACTTAATGATGCTATACTTCGCCAGAACCTGCAGTGTCGCTACTATTTCCCAAATCTCACGTACCTAATTCCAGGGTACCTGAACACCCTCTGCAGGGAACGATTGCAGGCTCGAGGTTAAAGCACGCTGAGGCGATCCGGGGCGTGTTCCAAAAGATTCCATGAAGCTACATGATATATACTGGAGCCCCACATTCGTTACATGGAAACCCCTCTGGGCCCAAGTACACTCTGAATACTTACCTAAAAACCCAAAGCCCTGAATCCTACCACCTTACACCTATAAGAACATCTAGGTCCTCAGTGTATGCCTATATGGAATTTCTGGGTTTGCCCCCCGCCCCGCAACGTACAAGCACATGCCCGTCTCTCAGAAGAATGCAAGATATCCAACCCTGACCCCCCCCAACCTCGATCCATGGGACATTCGAAGAACCCTACGGGTCCAAGTATTTGATAATAATTTTCTTATCCAAAACCTGTACTGTAATTACTGTCGCCCTATTCCCAAGCACCCTAGGCCCCTAAACCCTACCTGATTCTTGGCTACTTGGACCTTCTGCAAATTCTGGGCATCAATACTTGGGCCTCATTCTTTCCGTCCGCCGAAGAGGTCCGACGGACGAGACCTTGCAGAGGCCCAGGACTCAGTTTTCATGGGTAGGGTTTAGGGCCTAAGGTTTGTAAGGGCTCGGGTAGATATCTTATGAAACAATAGCGTAATTGTAAGGGACTAGTTCCAACTTTGTTTTTACTATTTCTGAGGGCGGGTGTAGTTGCTTCTGGGGCTGTCCTGACATAGCCCAAACCAAAACACAATACTTAAATCAAAGCACCAGACCGAATCTCTAGAAACTCCGAATCGTCAAAGAAGGATTTCACTGTAGCAACTTCAAGCTGCCTAGATATAAAACAAAGGAACCCCAAATGCTATACAGTTCGGAAGTTGTACCCTAAGTTTCCAAGGACCCAAATAGTAGGGTTTTAGGGCCCAAATACCATTAATATTATGATGTTCAGGCCCTAAAGCTCTATTATTTGGGTCCTTGAACCCTTGCAGGTAGTATATTCCGAACCGTCCCTTGCCCTCCTTCCACGGTTCCCTCCGCACTGCTGGAGCCTTGTGGGAGCCACTGGCAGAGGGGCCGGGATGACGATTTCCTCCTTGTGCAAAGCAAGCATATTCCCCTAAGGGTCCATGTACCCAATAACTGACTACATGGAATTTCGGTACTAGTGATTCTAGTACAGGTTTTAAGTAAGTATAGGATTCTTGGACCCTTAGTGTTCCCCAAGGGCCCTAAGTACACCTGTAGGGAATTGCTGCAAGAGCCGTGTGAGGGACGGCTGCGCTCTTTGGCGCATCTGCCTACTGATAAGGAACATTTACCCAAATCATGAGGGAAGTTCCTACTACATGTGTTGTACCATGTAGGTACTTTGTACCCTTTGAGATAGGATTTGGGGTTTAATGTGTAGCGCGAAGACAGCCCTACAAACTACCTAAACTACCTAAACCCCAAACCCTTTTCTGCGCACGACCGAAGGCCAAACTTGAGTATCTTTGGTGGTCAGGCCATTGTTGGCTTAGGGATTAGGGTTTGGGGTTTACGGTTTAGGGATAAAACCCCTAAACCCTGAACCCTATCATTCTGAATTCTTGCGGTCCCTTGAGGGCCCATGGGCCTAATTGAGTACCGATATCATGTTGAGCTCTGTTTGGGTAGCCTGTACAAGAAATCTGCGACCATGATTGCGGTTCACAATCGAGGCCCCTATACCTTTTTTTTGGGGGGGTAACCCTACAAACCCTAGACCAATTCCGGGACTCGAGGGTGTGCCAAACAGATTTATTTTTGAAATCTAGCCTTATAGGGACTCAAGTAGCCCCATGTGCTGGCCTAATAGTGGAGATTCAAATGGAAAATCAAACGGAACATGACAAGGAATCTAGGAGTTTAGAGGGGGGCTAGGGATCCAAATAGCCCAATGCACAGACTGTAGGGCCCGACGTAAATTTCGGGAGGCCGACAGGGGTTTCAAGTCAAGGGTTTGCCTAGTGCACCTCGGTTGTTTTTGGGTGGTTGAACCACGTAAGGTTATATTCTTCTCATCATACGCTCTACCCACTCTCTTCCTCTATTGAAGTGCAAAAGCACCCAATTGAGCCTTGGGTGGGTCTGCTTCAGGGGGTTTAGGGTTGGAGATTTGGAGCTTCGGGGTAAGGTTGACGGTTTAGATGGCTTAGCCTGTAGGGCTTAAGGTTTGGGGCTAAGGTTTTCAGGTTTTGGGGGGTGTGGGGTGTGAAGAGGGCATTTATCAAGGGGCCATTATGCGTCTTATGGTAACTGCAAGTGTAAGATGGAATGAGCTGAGACTGAGGTCAGTTGTAGATGTAAAGGTGGGCGCATGGCAACGTGATGAAGAAGTCGTCCAGGAGGGTCTTGCGATATTCAAAAGAGGTGTACCGCGAGTAATCAATCCTGGATGGACAGGCATATGCCCTCACGACTTTACGATGTAAAGTGGCGTCCATGTTCTCTTCCATTATTCCTATATAACCCCAATGTACTATATAGTAATTTCAATTTTCTTCTCCATTATTCCTATAGATCTGGAGGCCTCAAACTACTGTGCTTCGTGACGGGCGGCGCGCATCTTCGAGTTGCATGAATGGTCTTGCTACGTTCTTCTGTTGGCAAGTTAAGGGAGTCAGGGATTTGTTGGTTTGGGTTTGGGCTTTAGGGTTCACTGACTGGCGTTCGCGGCCTACATGTGGGCTTGGGCTCAGGGTGGGATAGCTTGGGGTTCTGATTTTAGCGGCTATCGTACACCGTACACCCTTCACAAGCTGAAGCAGGTGCAGCGTTTCGAGTTGAAGAACTAACCCAAATAGTAGTTTCCATTTTCTTTTCCATTATTCCTGTATAATCCCAATATAACCCCAATATAATCCCCATATCTCCCTTTAAAGGGACCTAGGGTTCCATTTTCTTTTCCATTATTCCAGTTCCCGGAACTTGCCTTGCCTGAGCCCTGAAGACTTTTTGCCCTCAACGCTTTATGATTTTAGGGGTTTATAGGGGTTCTATAGGGACCCCTATAACCCCCCTTTAAAGAGTCCCTGTATAACCCCTATAACGGGCTTCAGCCCCACCAGAATTCAACCGCAGGCCACATGCCGGCAGGCAATTTCTGTGTCTATGTGCGCCTGTCATTGGAAGAGATCCAGCACCATCCTTGGTCGCCTATACCTAGCAAGGCCTAAGCTGGTGCAAGAATTCCTCCATCAACAGCATCTTGCATTTCTTTTTGGCTATTCTTTACTTGGTTTGGCAGCATGAGGTCCATTCATATGATTGTAACCCAACAAAAAGTGTTGGGCTCTAATCTCATGTGTCCTCGTGGGGCGGCGGTGGTGTTGTTGATCTGGGAGGTTGCCACCTGGCAGCTTCTGAGTTCAGAGTTGAAGGCAAGCTTAAGGAGTACCTGGATTTCCCAAATACCCATTAAAGTAGCCTGTAGACCCACTTTAGGAAGGTTAAGGGCATTGCGGGTATCTGTACGTTCCTGGTAAACCCCAAGCCCCCACCCTTCTAAGGAACAGATAATCACTCCCCCCTCTTATTAACCCCTGCAGCCCCTAGTATTGATATTCCATGATGATATTCCGTATAGGTTCTAGTCTACGAGAATGGGAACTTGCAACAGTAAATAAGTAAAGGGGTGAGGAGTTTGATACTATGGGGAGGTGTTTGAGCACTAAGCTAGCGTTCAGGGACAAAAGCATACCAAGACAATAGTGTAGGGACCTGCATCAACACCAAAATCCAGAGCTCAACATGATGTGATGAGTACTATACCCTTAACCCTAAATCCTATACCCTAAATCCCACACCGTAAACCCTTCGTATAAACCCAAAACCCTAAACCTGATAAATCCTGATGCCCTGAGGCCAGACTTCGCCCTACTGGAAGCATTGCCACCCTACCACAAACGAATATGCAATCTGAAAGGTGCCTTTCCTAGCCTGCGGCCCTTATCAAAGTTTAGGGTTTAGGGCTCCAGGGTTCAGGGTTTAGGGATTCAGATCTTCAGGGCTTTAGGGCTTTTAAGGGTTTAGGGGTTTGGGATTTTAATGGGGCTGCTATAGGGTTCCATGTCAGCTTGGGGGAGGGTAGTTCTCAACACCAGAAACTGATTGCTGATGCCGGGTCAGGTAGAACAACGTTGATGCTATAACTGTTACAGGTGCTGAAGCATACTCAAGAATTGACAAAAATATGGGACACCTGCGGACACTGCACCCTAAAACCTAATCATGGACCACGTCACAACTGGCTTCAATAAATGACGAAAACTCCTAGATACTGTTTTCCTTCTTATAGGGAAAGCCTAAAAATCCCGAACCGGGATACCCTACACTACTTTGTAGACTGCAGATTTTTCAGCCCAGCACCCTCATGTCCCAAGCCCAGGATCCATACTTAGCACCGCCCAAGTTTGCTCTCCGGCTGCGGTTTTTTTTTTATGGATTCACTACGGCAAACAAGGGAGAACTTAGAGAGGTCGTATAGGTGGGGGTAGTAGGGGAACCTATGACAACCTCAAATCTCCAACCCCTAAACCCTAGACCCTGAGGCGCTACCATGGACTGAAAATCTCAGGTTGGGGCGGCCAATCCTGCACAGAGTTGGCACCCCTGTGCGCAGGGTTTGGGCTTAAGGGTGAGTCTAACCACTGTTATATGGGGTATGATGTCGGGTGAAGGTTATGGATGTATAGAGTGAAGGATATAGGGTGAAGGCGTAGCCATAGAAACCTGAACTCCAACCCCTCAAACACTATAAACTCCAGAATCTCTCAACCGAACGGCCAGTAGAGTCGCAAGAGGTCCCTGTTCTGTTGAGAAACCATCTCCGATGATGAATTACAGCATTGTGGTACCCCCAACTCCCAAAGTCAGGACCCTGTGGCTCTCAAAGGATCCGGGGTAGATTCCTTCTTCAGCCGTAAGAAGCCTACTTCAAGCATACCAGGAGAGCAGGTGAAATGGACATGAGTGTTCAAACGTACTGACGTACGCTGACGGAGGAAAATTTCCGTTCCTTGGCTTATCTGCAGTAATGTCTTACTACTGTTGGATTTAGGATACCAAGAGTGGTGCAGGAGTACTTTCTATAGATTCTATAGCTCAGTCTCGAACCCTGAACCCCAAGCACCAAATCCCTCAATCCTGAATCCCTCAATCCTGAATCCATGGGCTCCCCATCTCAAAGCCCCTCCAGAACACGATCATTATGCCATGCAAGAGATCCTGCCAGGACCCAGACCTGAATCACGAAATGCCATCCCCCAGGAATCGTATGGCAGCGGGTTTGGGGCTACCCTGGTACCCTAAACCCTGCAACAGCGGTTAGGTTTAGGAGGGGTTGTATGGGGACTACGTAGGCATAAATCACCAATAATGCAAAGTCAAATGGAACAGCAAAAGGACAATGAAATGGACATTGGTGTTACATGACCCAAGTATGCGGTGCCGTACCACAAGGGAGGCCCAAATGCCAACATGGGGCTTTTGGTTCAGGGTTTAGGAGGATCCGTCTGTGTACCCCCAACATAGTGGGATCTTGTTGGGAGGTAAGAAAGGGCCCACAGACACACAATCCCAACCGCTACAATACCCGTGCACAAAGCAACCTGACCATCATTCCAATACGCCCCTTCGAAAGCAGGGGGCCCTTAGTTTCGGGAAACTCCCATTTCCCGCCTTAGGGGTCCTTCTCATGTACCCCGAGATCTTGCAATCCTGAATGTAAGATCTCGCGAGAGGAACACACAATTTCGAGTAACTCTAAACCTCAAATGCCTACATATCCCTATATCTTCCTTAAAGGGATCCCTACATCTCCCCGTATTTAGGTCCGCTATCCTCCTTAAAGAGTTCCCTACATAACACTATATCCAATCCCTATATATCCCCCTTAAAAGGATTGACCCCTCCTTTTTGGAAACTTCAGACGCTTCTGAAACGCACCCACCTTGCACCGCCACAAGCCATCTTACCTTCTCCAGATATTTAATTGCCCCAAAGGTCCAACAAAACTACCGAGGCAACATGGGTTTAGCGGTTTAGGGTTTTCGGGCTTTACGTCCCCATATACGGCAAACTGGATGGTTTTGGGGGTGTCCAAAGCCCCATAATTCGGGTACTTGGACTGTTAGGGTTTATTCTCTTACCAGGACCTGTAAAGTAGGGATCATAATTCACAATGGCCCCCAGCCCCCAAAACAACAAACAACAAGTGCAGTTGGCCTGCATAATTTGAAGATTCCGGTTTCATCCCCCAATGTTTAAAGACTGAACAGTGATGCAGATATTGGTTTCCAACAAATACGGGGTACCCTTGGTCCTGAAAGGTTACGTAAGGTTATGAGTTATGTCGTATTATGTACACAAAGGTAGGTCCCTGTTTTTAGAGACCCAATCCATTATTGGGCAGTTGGGGAGTACTTGGACGTTCCGGGGTAAGAATGGCCTACTTCTCAGAGTCCTCCGCCCAAGCTTGGAATATACGGGCTGTAGTTACAAATAGATTCATTACCCTAAACCTCCAAGGAGGGGGATGTTCATTACTAGGGCGAGATACTATTTTACTAGGCGAGTTGAAATGCGTCAGGCTTGATGAGGATGGCAAGGGTTTTGGAGTTGATGATTCCAACAAGAAAGTAGAGGGGTTTAGAGTTTACAGCTTAGGCTGTTGGATTTGAGACCTGAGCGTGAGCGGCTTTTGATTGCGATTTACTTCCGAAGTGGTGTGAATTTATACCCTGGAGGAAGTTCGAGTACGTTTCACCTGACACTGGAGCTCCAAGTCTACAAAATGCTTCCTGCATCGGCCCCCCAGAAAGTCTAAAACTAATATGTATAGTTATCAATTTGAAGCACCTGGGATTCGGGACAACTTGTGCCTGCTGAGGGTTGCACGACAATTTTGAATTGGAGAGATTGGGGTTTCCCCAAATTAGGGGTACCTTTTTGGGGATCCCACTCTGGGGTCTATATCGGGGTCCCCTGCTCAAGGCAACCGCCAAATAACTTCTGAAAATTCAGATACACTACTGCATCACAATGCTTCCTATGTGGGGAGAGTGCAAAGGAATGCAGACAACACTTTAGGGGCTTCCAACATTCGTCTGTTACTGTAGATGGTATCCACCAGCACCTGGCCGTAAGCTACAGAAGCACTGAAGTGTGCAATTGGGGCCCAAATTCCTATACCCCACATTCGTTTACCTCACCTGTTGAGCCATCTCGCACTTTAGGCGCGAGGATGCTTCGCAGCTGTCCGAAAGCCTAAATGCCAAACCCTAACTTCAACCCTACACCCCCAAACCTCACCCTTGAAAAGGGGCTCGTGGCTTGGTGCGATTGACTACTCAATTTCTGCTCACACTTCTGGGAATTATCCGAGCACCAGACCGTCTGGCTCTTGCGCCGACCTCATGAAATTGACGTCGAAATCAAAGGTGGGATTCTGTACAAAGCTACGCTGCATGAGGCTGAATTCAGGGGCAATACCAAAGTGACCTAGCCCACCTTTTTAGCTCATTTGTGGCGGACACTTGTCTTTGCGGAAGATAGATCCTGTTGAATGTTCAGGCCTTCAGACTTCAGAAGGTCTTGGGTTCAGGAACAGAGGTTGAAGTTGTCATCTGCGAGTGCAGCTGCGCTTTTATCAAGGTTCTCCTTGAAAGGCTACATCTCCATAAGGTAGAGATACTGACAGCCATCACGATGAGCACGACTGCTACAACTACGCTGGTGCTGGTAACGAGGACAGCAGCTATGACTACGACTACTACGATGACTTTGCGGGTGGTTCAGGGAGAGTGGGGGGAGTGGATTCTCGCAATCATCCCTAGGCCCTAGAATATTAATCCCCGTATTATCTTATCCAGATATTCACTCCCCCACTCCCTAGGTGACTCCTGCTTCCACTCTGCTCCTTGCTCCCGTAATCCTCCTCCTTCTGCAACAACTTACACCTACTATATGGGTGGTTGTCAAAATTATGGTCCCGTTTTGAATCCCTATTAGAAGACGGCACCTCATATTTAGGGTACCCCAAAAGGGACCATAATTTTGACAACCGCCCATATACTTATTATCTACCCCATCACCTTCCTGGCCCTCCTGCTTTGCCTGCTACGCCTGGGTCACCCCCTCCACCTCTTTTCCTTAGGGGACCAAGGAACCAAACAATGGGGCTTAGGGCCCAAATACTAGAAATATTCATAGTATTTGGGCCCTAAAACCCTAACATTTGGGTCCTTGGACCCTTAGGGTAAGTTGACAAGGTGCGACGTGAGACAAACAGTATAGTAACACGTGCTGTGCAACTGTCACCCTGCTGTTGCTACTCTGGCTGGTTAAATTCTACTTCCCGGCCTCCTTCCCTACAATGCTACTGTTGATGGATCAAATCTTGCACCACCTAGGGGCCCTAAACTACTGTAGTTCCTAGAACCTTAGGGACTTAAGGTGGTGCAAGATTTCCTCCATCAACAGTATCATCCGCATTTGCACCCAAGCAACTTCAAGCTTCAACTGGGGGCAGAAAAGCCCCTGCCCTGAATCCAAGTAAGGCTAAGACTAAGATCGGCATGATTGCAAAAGTCCCCAGCAAAGAACAGAACCATAACCCACGCTAAACCTTAAACCCCTTGACCCTAAACCCCTTAACCCTAACCCCTAAACCCTAAACTCTAAACCCTTAAAGCCTTAAACCTGCCACCCTCAGGTTGAAGCCTACCGGCTGTAACCATCCGCGGACCTGCAGATCCTGCTGGGATACTAGAGGCTGCTTCCGAATTACAGTTTAGGGTTTGGGGTTTGGGGTTTGGGGCTTGGGGCCTGGGGCTCTGGGTTTAGGGGTTTGGGTTTAGGGCCTAGGGCTTAGGGTTCCGGACCCTAAGTACCTTATACCTTGGGAATTGTGGTACTACAGTATGAGAAGGCTTAGTAAGTTCATGCAGGGTCTTTAGTATCGACAGTATTGCTGTAGTGTTTAGAGTGTAGGGTCTAGGACTAAGGGCCAAATGCCCACAATGGTCCTTTACCCCAAGCAGTGGGTATAAAGGCTGAGTTGATTCTAGGCGGAGTGTTAGAATGTCAGTGTGCGCTAGAGAGTTACATGAGAAACAAACGCTGACATCAAGACCAGTGTTAGGTTACACGGGTCAGGGGTAGTGCTTACTGGATTCACGGCCGAGGGTTTGGGAACTTAATCCTGCTTGGGGCTTTCGCAGTGTATGATGCAATGTCATTGGAAATCACAGTACACAAAATGAGCTGGATTTAGCGTATGAGGCGGTGGAGAGCTCTACCAGATCTACACCCTCAATCCTAAGGACTTTCTAATCTGGGCCTTGCTTCCCAAGTCATTGAATATGGGGTCTGCTTGGGTTTGGGCTGAGGCTTTGGGGCTTGGGGTCCGGAGCCCCAGGATGAAATCAACAGGTGCCTGTTCAGACCTCCAGGCTTTTACCCCCTGGCGTCAGTCTCATTTAAGGCAGCTGTTGGGGGACAGAAGAATACGCTAGGAGAACCTCAAGCTAAAAGACAAAATCCTTGAAACCGAAGCAATCGCCAAAATTCCTGGGCTCTGCTAATGTCCTTGAAGTAATTATCCTGCACCTCAGATTCGTGTCCCCTGATTTCGGTCTGCAAGCTCTGAACCAGGATGAAGGCTCGGGCTGCGGATATTCGACTAGGCTCCCCAATAACCCATAGGCAATGAGGGTACCCTAAACCCTAAGCCTTTTTTCCGAATGTTCAGATTTACGCAGCAGACCCCAAACACAAGAAGGGGAAAATAGTGCTACTGGGGTACCTAGTAAACCTCGCATCTTACTTGGAGAGTAGGGTTTAGGGTTTAGGGTTGCCGACCTTTGTCAATGTGTCAGTACCCGTCTTATCCCTGACAACCCAAAAACTTACCTAGACCTCCGAAATACCCACTACAATAAGTACAATAGCCTCTATGAGCTATAGTCTAAACTCCTAGCATCCCCCTTAAGAAGCCCTATAGTACTCCCCTATATACTCCCCCTATATAGCCCCCTTTAAGAAGTTTAGACTATAGCCCATATACCCATTACTTTGGGAGGGGGGAGGCTTGGCAATTATGATGGGTATTAACCCTAAACCCTAAACCCTAGAAGCCTAGGAAAACCTGAGGCCTTCATCCAGAAACCCAAGTCATAAACCATTCATGATTCTTAGGGTTTAGGGTTTAGGGATCCCCTCCCTCTAATATTACAGTAATACTATAACACCCCCTAAGCTTCAATATGTATATAAAAAGATTCCCAAGATATTACAATATACTACAATGGGAGTATTTATGCTAGGGGGCTTAAGATGAGTTAAATTACTACATTAGGGAAACCCGATTATTTACTATATGCCCATATTATAGCAACTTGATTTAAATTCCGCAACGGCAACCCAGTACAATGCCGCCTGGTCCATGGGATAGAGACTGGCTTGGAAGCCTGCATGCAGGTCATGTTTGTGCTCTTCGAGGTACCAAATGTTGTACTCAGAAATTTGCTCGTCGAAAGCTTCCCCACGCCTACGAAGTCAGGGTCACGGAGCTGGATTTCAGAAGCTTGTGGGGCAGGGGGAAGAAATGTTGAGATCTGAGATCTTGGGTTGGTGGACGGAAGTAACCCCCTCTGCTGTTCTTATTGGTGGTATAGCAAGGAGTAGGGGAATAGAATCCCTACATAATAGAACGCCTTATTCCCTACTATCCCCCAGTGAGTCTTGTATCTAGGGTGTTGAAGCAGATTCGTTGGGACGACCTGCACCCCTGCCTTGCCGCAATCATCTGTGAAAAAAGTAACTAATGGAGTTTCCATCTGATTTACAGGTGTCTTTTTTTATGGACTTCATTAGGGTTGAGGGTAAGGTAAGGTACCATATTAAGGGTACATAGTAAATACCGGGGTTTCCGAATTATACTAACTTAATCTAACTTCCTCAATAGCAACCCCGTCATCGTAGAGCCGTGTGAAAGTGGTGGGAGCTGTATGTCCGGAATGCAGCCAAGCGGAAAGCAAATGGTAGTTTCCCTAAATTACTGTTCCCAAAATGGGGGAAATGTATATAGGGCCCCGTATTATAATGGGAACCCAAGTATAGGACCCCGTATTATAGGGAATTCAGACCAATCCCCAAATGTGTAATGCTTAGGAAACTTCCAGGCGAGTTGTTCGGGTCCTTCTTTGGTTCATGTCTTGGACTTTGCGAGGAGTGAAGTGGCTGGTACAGTCCAGTATCAGGGGTTCAGAGCTCAGAAAGATGACCTGATAATTTAAGCTTTGGTACTTGGCAATTGGGGGCTATTCGAGGGATGTATAGGAATGTTGAGGAGTCCTGAAGTGGAGGGGTTCACGGAGCTTACGCAAGGTCGCGCCAAGGTAGACCCACAAGAACTTGCCTTAGATCGTCTTGAGCGCAACTTTGCTGCAGGGCGGCATGGGGAAAGCCAAGAGAAACATAAGATATGGATCACCCAGCGATTAGCTGGGGTGCTCTTGGGCCAGGTACCTAGGCGCAGAAGTATGTCGTGTAGTATGTGGTTCTTTGTCTCTGTTGACGTCCCTGTAAGGCTGGATGTACTTGCGGCATTGACAGCATGTGCTTCCATTATCATTGTTTCTACTATCATCAATTATAACTATTACTATAAGTATAACTATTAAGATTACTACTACTGTTTCCAATACTATTACTAACTATATACATTACTCTTACTCTTACTACGTATTACTACTCCTGTTATTATTGTTATACTGACTGAACCCATGGAGCTTTTGGAGCTCCAAGGCTTTCAGATCCTGACTTTGACTCCATCCGCATACCAGCTTTAGCTTTTCTACCTTGTGGTATTTAGGGTTTAGGGTTTAGGGCTTAGGGGTTAAGGATACCAGCTTTAGCTTTTCTACCTTGTCGTATTTAGAGTTTAGGGGTTTAGGGCATCCGTGCCTTAAGACTACTGAAAATGTATAGGTGAATGGGGGTATTCATGAGTTCAGACTACTAAGCTGTATAGCTGCATGGGGTATACAAGGGCCAAGACTACTAAGCTGTAGGTGAATGGGGGTGTACAGCTGTGACCCCTAAAACCCATATCCGGCGCCTCCGGGCTCGTTCGGCCTGCAGTCTCACATTACAGGGCGGCTAGACACCCAAAGGATCTGGGGATTTATGGGGGGGACATGGGCCCTTATCGGGAGAATGTATAGGAACCATTGGGATTGGAGGATAGTATAGGTCTACCATCCCCAAACCAACCATGGAAACCCATACTGCCAGACAGGCCCCATTGAAATGGGCAGTGGTCTTCGCAGGGCCATTTTTGGGCTCCAAGGTCAATGTGAGCGGGGGCATGGAAACTACACAGGGGTTATTTCAGGACTATTCGCACAACTCCACCCTAAATGATCTGGGCTTCGGTAACTCTACGACGTGTCGGGACTAGATGGGTTTTAATCTCTACCGGGCCTAGAACTTTCAGTGCAATTACCGTGTATGCAGCTTGAAGTCTTTGAAAGGTTATCCTCAGGGTGTGCTTCTATGGACCTAGAGCTATGTAGCCTCACCTAAGATGAAGAGCTTTGGGGGGTGACCAGGGTTTGTGGCACTGTCTTCGGACTGCGTCATGTGATGCACCATGGGTTTATAGTAAGCGGTAGTAGTACTACACGATCAAAGCTGAACCCCTCAACAATGAACCCCAAGTCCTCAACCCTAAGAACGAAAGTCCGTCCCCAGGACGGCCTCACCTCCCGCAACACTTATGGATATATATATATATATATCTCTCTCTCTCTCTCTCTGTGTCTGTGTGTGTGTGTTTGTGTTTGTATGTGTGTAGGCTAGCAACCGTGGAACCTCAACCCAAAATCTGTCCTTCCCTCCTTTCCACTCCCGCCTACAGGCAGCGGTAATGTTCAGCATGGCAGGAATAGTGGTAAGATATGCAGTAAGGACAGCAAAGATCAATCTTTCATGTCCGTCCCATCTTCTGGGCATCGTAACATCACCATCACAAGCATGATACCAAACTAGTTTGCACGGATTATGCTGATGATGCTGATGGTGATGGTGATGATGACGGTTATGGTCATGATGGATCCCTTGAAACCATTAAAGCAGATCCCCCTAGCTGTACCCCTCAGCTAGGAAACTCATGGCAATACCAGCCTACACGTCTGCCTCCTGTATTCCTCCGGGCAAGTAACAAACACAATTCATACAAGTGGGGCTGACCGCTAAAGGATTCATCTAA
This sequence comes from Symbiodinium pilosum, assembly GCA_905231905.1. Taxonomy (NCBI): domain Eukaryota; class Dinophyceae; order Suessiales; family Symbiodiniaceae; genus Symbiodinium; species Symbiodinium pilosum. Next base: position 67,566 of record CAJNIZ010006569.1, on the reverse strand, counting down.
AACAGAAATATGGAGTTTTGGGCCCGACTACAATCTGAATGGCTTGGGCAATCCCAAAACCCTGTCACTGGGGCACTTAGACCCCCGGGGAATTGAAAGGCTCACTCTCTCTGCCTAAGAGTCCGTAACATCCAGACCCTGAACCCTAAACTCTAAACCAGCAAACAATATGCATGCTGTTGATATAGCAAATTCTCGGGACCGTTAGGTGCAAACCTCAAGGTCCAGAACATCAGCGTGCCTCAAACAACCCTATAGCTCTGCCATCCACACCCTTAAAGACTGACCATCGAGCTCCCTGGTCCGAGATAAGGCAAGACTTCAAGTATTCGCGGTTTCTGTAATTGGTTTGAAGTCATCTGCTCTACTATGTGCTCCATGCCTCGTGAAGGAACCACCTCTGAACCCTTTTCTTATACCACAGAGCTACATGGACCCTATGGTTTGCTCTTCTGGGATGCGGACCGGTGCTGGTGCTGTTTCCGGACGCCGCGACCGGCCATCCACCGTCAAAGGCAACGTGGTGGAGCGAACGTTTGGCGGCTGGCAGGTGGCTTGGAAGTTCTGTAATTCTGTACTCCCCTCAACCCCACAACAAAAGTACTCTCTTTAGTGGTCTTGTTGGCTATAATAACTAAAATGCAGATCAAATAAAGTTCCTGAGGGGATAGGAGAGTCCATGGTTCAGGATTGAAGGCCAAGGCTGGCGGGCTGAGGCTCAGAGAGTGGGTTGGGGCGCAAGGATTCTGAGAGGAATGCAATCCTCTCTTATAACCCATTATAGTAGTTTCCATTTTCTTTTCCATTCTCCCTATGTAGCCCCTAATATAACCCCAATATTATGTGTTTTGGGATTGGATTCTGGTTTTCTAGGTTCCGCAAGTGGGCTTAGGGGTGGGAAGGGATGAAGGTTCAGCTGGCCAGCTGGAGGCGTTCAGGCAGTAATGCAGCAGGCCTAAGCAACTCAAAGAGGTTTTCGGGGGGCTGAATGTGGTATCACATTGCATGGGATATAGGGTAATGACACTGGTCATAGGTTCGGCCCATATGTTTCCAAGCTTATGAAGATAGAAACGTATTATCGTATGGTTGTTCAGGTAGACACGAAATCTCAAACTGTAAACCCTAAAGCCTGTACCGATCATGCAGATGGCATATGTGTGCTAACAGTTAGTATGTACATATGCTCGTTATGTTGACGTGTATGACCCGGTTAGCCTGAAGGCTTTAATCCTTCTACCTATATTCAATACCCTTTAGCCCTAGAAAGAGGCTCAAACATCAGAAGTCAGGGCAGATGATTTCGGGGGATCTCGTATGAGAAGGACTTCCGAAAGCACAACGCATCAGACCAGTTTCAGAGGAACAGCAAAGACTACACTTAAAGCTAGGCCTCCTTCAGCATCTAGCACCCCGCATGCAAGAACACATGGTCCCTAGACCCGGCTCCTTCAGCCCTCTGGTCTGAGATGCTTGCTATCACTACCATTGCGATTAGGACTTTTACGACCACTTGTATGATTGTTAGCTTTTATACTCTTATTGCGAACATGTGTATTCTTGCTATTGTTACCAGTCTTGCTACTGTTGATGTTGTTACGATTTTTACTATTACTGTTATTAACATTATTTTCGTGTCCCTTGAGGTGCTTTGCACCGTTTACCTCTTTCGAAGACCCAAACAGCAGATCCCAGAGAACGCCAAGATGCCTCGTCGGGCATTCTTTGCCCGCGCCCCCTCGAAAGACATAGGAGTACATGTGTTAAGTGGACATCAAGCTGTTGTTCTAACATCTGGGCCTCAATCATCATCCTTGAAGGAGCCCTAAACCCTAAATCCTAAACCTTAAACCCCGAATCCTGATTCCACAATCCTAAACCCTAAGCCCTATGACAGTTTAGTACCAGGTTTCGGGCTCGCGTTTTGGATTCATGGTCTGGACTTGGTGCAGGGGGGTTTAGGCTTTGAAGGGTTTACGGGCGGGTTTAGGATTTGGTCAGGAGTGCTCCAGGTTACGTTTTGTAGGTTTGAGGGGGGTACGGGTGATTAATCAGGGATTCGGATTAGGAGTTGTTCATAGTTTAGGGCTGGTTTTAGGCCCAACTTCCCTTGTAAGTTTGAATTTGGGGAGGCTGGGGCCTAGAATTTGAGTACAGACCTGGGTCTGTAGGCCAACTGTTGATCCAGAGGCTCTTTGCCATGCCTGAACCTTAAGACTTAAAGGGTTAAGGGATTTACCTGAACCCCCAAAGTATGTAGAATAATTGCCTTTGGGGCTATATTTAGGGCGTTTGGGCTATTATTTTACCTACTCTTGGGGTCCAGGTAGGGTTTAGGGTTCAGTCGTTAAGGGTTTAGGGGCTTAGGGTTAAGACTTAAATTGGTTCCCAGAAGGGAAGTTTGCGCTGCCAAGGCCTTTAGATTCAGTACCTCACCATTGTCAAGAGCAGCCTTCCCCAAAGCATGTAACTATATGGGTAGTTGTCTAAACTCCTAGTATCCCCCTTAATAATCCCCATTATAGTCTCCTATATAATCCCCTTTAAGGAGTTTAGACTATAGCTCATATGGTGTATACCTGGGCCTTAAAGTAGGTTTATGGGAACCTCTTTTGGGCCTCAAGTATATACCATATTCCTACATGGACCCTTTGGGGTCGTCAGGAACTCATCAAGATCATCCCCGAACTGATAAGATGTGGAGAAAGGGGCTTCGCATCTCGGGTTTGGGGTTTCACTCGGCAACATAATGGCCGTTTGTCAGTTTGTATGCTCCCTGCAGCCCTGAAGAGTGGAAACAAAAGCCTGTGAAAAAGTAGCTTTAAAGAACTAAATGAACAGTACCCTACTTCACATGGCCATGTCTTATGAACCGTAAGACTCGGCAAGGGGGAAATCCATCGCTAGACCTCCGAGCTTTTTGGCCAGGAGCGTGCCCTCATGGACCCCGCCGAAGGCTGGGTTGCTGTTCGCGAACTCAAATAAGTTAATGTTATGTGGGTTTATATACCAAGTAACGGTTCCCTTGTAAGGTAGCTAGGCTGAAGTTTCCCAGCAGCAACCGAAAATGCACAAATATATTTCGAAGGAGGGCCAAGTCTAGACGGCCTTACTCATTCGTGGTTGGGAGGTGTGTTGCCCTAGGGACCAAGCCAGGGTGCTGTGCCGGGATATGTTAAGGCTTCGGGTTTACGCCAGGGTTCCAGGCAATTATCAAGGATACGCATCCCCCCAGGTCTATACTGCAGTTGATACTATCAAAATCCAAAGTACCCGAGCCGAGTTTTGGGTACCTGGACCGTTTTGGTGAGGCTTGAGGTTTTGGTGTTTTATATAGGGGTGAGATATCTAGAATAGCGCTTTTGGTGTATGGCAAAGGATTAGACAAGCATTATGAGGAACAATGCTCGTCACTATTCAGGTTGTTCAGGAGCCCAATGTGAGCTATAGTTTAAACTGCTACTATGCCCTTTCATATCCCTATAATACTCCCCTATATCATGCCCTATATAACCCCTTTTGAGGAGTTGAGATTATAGCTCATGCAAGTGGCTACTCTGTTGTGGGGGTCCTTCTTGACGTTCCGCATTCGTTTATGCCTACACGCTAGGGTCTAGGGTTCCTGGTGTGTGCAGTTTGTGTTGTAGGCCGTGTCTCTGAGAGGGGTTAGACTTTAGGGCTTATGGTTTAGGGTTTAGGGCTAAGGATTCGGATTTAGGGCGTGGGGTAGAGGGTTTAGGATTTAGGGTTTAGGGCGTAAGGTTGAGGGTTTAGGATGTAGGGCTTAGGGTGCAGGGCTGGGTCCAGTTGCAAACTTATGTAGAAAACTGGCATACCTTGCGAGTATATACACCCTGGGCTTTCTCAACAACTACTACCGTCAAGATGATTCAACGTTCGAGGTAGCGCCTGAACTAAACCCTATAAACCAGAAACCCCATACCAACCCCAAATCCTAAACGCTTATCAACCCAAGCTGCTAAACCCTAAAGGTCCCATTGAAAAGGCTTTGAGCCCAACCCCCCGTTCCTCTGCTTCACCTGAAATTCTGAACCCAAGCCCTGAACCCTAATCCCTGAACCCTAAACCCCAAACCCTTAAACCCTAAATCCGAAACCCTAAACCTTAAATCCTAAACCCCTAAACCCTGAACCCTAATCTCAGAATCCCTCTCAAAACCCAGGGTCCCCAAAAGCACTCCTTAAGCTCCAGGCATAGGCAGCTTGGGACTTTTCGGGTCCATTGCCGCAGGGGGACCGCCTTAGGGGCTTCAAACAAAGCTCTGCAGGCTCTGTTAAACTGGGTTCGGGGCTTGCACTTTAGGGCTTAGGATTTAGGATTTAGGGTTTAGGGTTCTCTAAGGAGAATCAAAGGGCAGTCCCAAAGGTTCTTGGAAGGGTACCCGCTGAAAGGCGCCCCTCTTCTTTGGACTCAGGTTTAGGCTTCAGGGAGGCTAGCTGAGAAGTGTTAGAACCCGGATGCGAACTCAACAGGCTGCATGTTGTTGGCATGTACACTTCTGACACGGATGCTCCGAAACTTGGAAGTGAGAACAATGCAGGGTCGAATCTAAACCATGAACCCTACACCCCGGAATAGGGCTTGTATGGGTTTAATTACAGCCTGTTGTTCATGCTCAGGGCCTATACAAGCAGATAGGGATCTGGAGTTCGTGCTACCTTCTTATATTATTCAACAATGAGGGGGTTATAGTCCTTATTCTTTAGATTATGGGGAGGTCCTTCTTACGGGCTTCCCTCAAGTACTTGACTTGTGAGACGGTCCAAAAAGGCAAACTTAAAAGAGAGAGAGAGAGAGAGAGATACTGCAAGTATATGCATACACATATATGGGTGGTTGTCAAAATTAGGACCCCTTTTTGGATCCCTATTATAATACGGCACCTAATATTCAGGGTACCTAAATGGGACCATAGTTTTGACAACCACCCATATGTACCAACTTATGCTTTGGGCTGAGAAAGGAGACTATGTGGGCTGTCTAGAGATCGTGGCACCTACTCGGAGGGTCAGGGGGCTTAGCAGGTATACTCAGAACACCTTAAAATCTTGTCACAGCACCAGTTATCCCTCAGGAGGACCCCCCACCCTGTAATAGTGGTATAATCCCTATTATCCCCTATAGTCACTACTACTGGGTGGGGGGTCCACCTAAGTTATCCCTGCCATAAACCTACTTACCAAGGTTCTGACATCCAGGCTGGATGAATGACTATCTGCCATTCCAAGGATCCCAAAAACACTGGCTGAAGTAAGATGGCGTAGCTTTGGTAGGAACAACTGCATGATCCAAAGTAACTACCTACCTTAGGCCTTGGCAATTATGGTGCTGTACTATGCTACAGTCATGCAGGATCTTTGGTATCAACAGTAGTACAAGCACCCTCCGAACGACGGACCCACTGCTGGAGGGAAATATAATCCGTATATAATCCCTGAATACCCCCTATATAATATATTCCGTATTACCCACTTTGAGGTGTCTTGGTGGTTTCATCCAAATGCGTACGAGATGCGATTCACGGGTGACCTTCCTTGCCAAGCCGAGTCGACCTTTCTGCATGTGAGATATATAGTCTACACCCCCACCATCCCCCTTGATAACTGTAGTACTCCCCTAGAAAGGTTAAGGAATTTAGACTATAGTAGCTCATATGCTGGGGAAGGTAAGGGGCACACGACTGGAAAGGATTCAGCACCTTGCTGCTTGGGTGTGTGCTTCTGATTTGGTGCGGGTGTTGGGTCGAGGGGTGTGCCAAAGCTCTGAAGTCCTGAACTGCATGTTAGGGTTTAGGGTGTAGGGTTTAGGGTTTAGGGTTTAGGGCATCTACGTCGGTCGGATTACACTGTGTCACTAGGTTGCTGAGGACCCGAAGAATATCCCGTCCTGATTAAATGTTTGGACCCTCCAGGACGCATTTTCCCGCGGGAGACACCTCGCATGATCCATGCATTATTTGCCTGCAGGAGGGACTTTTTTCTTTGGTACTTATGTATGAAACCCCAAGTACCTATGACCGCCATGAAAGGGAACCTGACATTGGTCGTGATTTCTGACACAGGCGTGGAAAGGATGGCCAACATGCAGAGCTTGGTGCTTCTGCCGTGATAGGCTTTGGGAAGCCCCCTTTCCGTTAGTCATGAAGCCCCGGCACTCGCAAGAACGACTGTTTACCAACGTCGAGTGGTAGGATATCCGGGATGATTGGAACACTAGGAGGTAAGACTTCTAAGCACCAGCAGCAAATCCCCCTGGCCCAAAAACAGCACAAAGCCCAGAAACACTCCAAAGTGGATCCACACACATCTTGAAAACTGGCAGTTTGCAGGAAATGAAGGAATTGTTCAAGACTTTGGGGTTTGCAGGGGTGGAACAGAAGGGGATCATTATCCTATTTGGGGCCTATATGAAGACTACAGTATAGAGAGCCATCCCTCCATTCCGTACTATGTGACAACCAAAAAAAAGAGGGGTGTGCCAAACCCACAGCCATATTTTGGAATTAGGTATCTTTTCGGAGTACCCTATACTGGACAATCGAACCGACAATAAAATGGAGAAGACTGCGGAGACGAAATGGAAACTACTGATTATGTGTCGATGTTAGATGCAATCCCTGAGGAAATGTCTTTTGCAGCGGGAAGAGGCCGTGGGAAATCGTGGCCCCTATTGGTTATGCGAGGTTTGGAGGGTATCGGTTGAGGCTTGGCCCTAGTTGGTTTAAACTCGAAACTTAAACCCGAAATCCATAGCCCATGAGGGCCCAGAGATGTTGCCCTTCCATAAATCCCATCCGCCTCACATTTAGGGATTCTATACGTATGTTGTTAGGACTCTGTTGCTTGGAGGAGTGTATAATGGTCTGAGATTCCCTTCATAAGAGATGTGCAACCCAATATGTTGTATTTTGGTAGGGCCTCAGCATGCGCCTAACCCGAGTTCTGTTGTGCCTACAATTTGTCGCATTTGTGACTTTAGATACCCAAAAGCCATTCAGGTAACATTATTGGTGGTCTAAAGCTCTGTTTTTGGGGCGCGTAGACCCTTAAGGTAGTGGTAGCGAGGACGTCTAAACCAATAACTTCATCTAAGCTCCCAAAGTTCAAGCTCTACCCAGAGCTTTTCGGGGTATCGATGGGTTCAAGGGCATTTGTAGAAGCACACACGCCAGTGTCTGCCCTAAGGCCTCTACTCTAGACTTTCCTGGAAGCTAGAAGCTTGGAATTCCACTCCGAGTCTTAAACCCCCCCACCCCCCTAATATTAAACATTCCCTATATATAAGAATATACAACAATAGGGAGTATTTGATACTAAGGGGGAATGGGGGGTTGTAATTTTTCGGGGAAAGTGTTAATCCTAGCACCCCTAAACCCAGGCCTTCATGGACGCATCGTAGCCTCCACTGCCACTTGCTGGTGCAGCCCTGGCCGTTAGGCTCTAAGGTTCCTAAACCCTAAACCTTGGGTACTGCCCCCACCCAGTAACAGTCTATATTAGGGGTCATATTAAGGGCTATATCTAACTATATCATAAATATTATCCAACTGTTACTGATGGGGGGCAGTACCCAACCTAAACTCTAAATAGTAGTTTCCATTTTTTGTCCATTATCCTAATATCCCCCCAATATTATCAGCCAATAAGATCCCCAAAGGTGCCCCGGCACCTGCTGGAGACCTAAACAAATACCTGGAAGTACGCATTTCAAGTGCTGCGGATCTCGGGATTTAGGAGTTACCACATCTGAAGGCAATGAGCTGAGTGAGCCGTTTGGGGACTTGAGGCCTGGTTTCAGTGACTCCACTACCTTCGAAATTGTCCGGGTCAACCTGGGATAGCAAGGTAATTATAGGGTGTTTCTCAACAACTGCACGGGGAAATCATACCCCTAAACCCTAAGCCCTATAAACCCTAAATGTTGCGTCCCTAGATGGGCAACTTTGAGAATGTCCCATATGACATCTTCAAACACCTCCTTCGCAGCATTACTAATGCAATTATCTCTTGCCGGATTTAGGTGTAATAACTGCATGCGCATCGCTAAGCAACACGTCCTGAAGGTTTAGGGGTTTAGGGCTTACTGTTGGGTCGAACCTGCAACCCAAGAACCATGTTGGGAGCACGTTAGAGCCACAAGAAGAAAGTCAACGGGGAGCTTTCTCAAAAAGCGGGTCTCTGACAGACCCCAGGGATATATGTATATGTTTATGTCTACATATATATATATATATACGTTTTCGGGTTTAGGCTGCAGGGTTTAGGGCATATGTAGATGGATGGATTGTGAAGACACTGCGGGGTTGCAGGAGATACTCTCTAGGAGTACTTGAGGAGTATTTTGAGAAACTCCGGGGGTATGGAGATACGACACATTCGCTGACAGGTAAGCCAAAGGGGACTAAACCCTAAACCCCTTAAGGTCTATGTAGGGCTTAGGGTTCTAAGGGTGCAAGATCAGAGAGTGCACAGGCGCGCAAAAGCGCTGTCAAGGCTATACAGCGTCAGCGGTACCCAAAAATGCCTGAGTTCAAAGCCCACGCCTTCCGAGTACAACAGTGTAAGTTTGTGGCGTACTGTGGCTTCGAGAGATGTCCACACCATGCTCCGAAAGGGTCCATGTACCCAAAATAAATTGTTTAGGTCCCAAATACTGTCGTTTGAATGGCTTTTCGTGCCAGATGCCCTCGTATGTGCGTATTTTGGACGCTTAAGGGCCACTGTGCATTTTAGGATGCAAGCGTGGGATGCTAAGGCTCCCTTGGCCTCCACAGAGCCCAAAGTAGCTGCTGATAGACATTGGGGGCCCATGTGCGAGGAGTTCTTGATAGACTTCGAGCGTCAGGGATAAACAAATGACCATCAAACCCTCAACCTTAACCCTGCGTTGCCTCGCAAAGTCCATGTTAGTCATGGTCAGCTCCACATATCGCTGAAGCTCATCAAACCTGTCACGCTTAGGTGAACAAGCTTGTCCTAGGGAGCCACATAGCCCAATGTATTACTTTAATCATGGAGAATCAAATGGAAAAGCAAACGGAGAATGACATGGAAACTAGGAGTTTAAGAGGGGTGTATAGGGATCCAAGTAGCCCCGTGTAGGTAATGTTTACACACTTCAGGGCCCAATGTAGGTATGATTTGTACTTGGATCCCTAGGGGAATCCTGAAAGCCTGGCTGACTAAAGAATGGATGCCTATAAGTTAAAGGTAAAGACTATCGGTAGTACTACAATGCGCGTCTGAAGAACCCAAGGGAAAATCTACCCAGCCGGGACTCAGGGTGGAAATCATGCTCAAACGGTTCTTTTTGCACTAGATTGCAGAGCATTTGTATTTTCCCCTGAACCCATAAGCCCCCAGCATGCTGGATAAAGGGTCAGGGGCTTACAGAGACAAGACATGGTCAGTTGGGGGGGGGGGGCCTGCTGGAGATTTGGTGTTTCCCAAAATTTGGGGGTCCCTTTTCTGGGAGTCTCCATAATGAAGATTAGAGTATAGGATGTAGTGGGGTCTACTTGCGAGTACCCCAATTTGGGCAAAGTATTTCTGGGTTACAGGCTTCTCCCGGCTTCTTGAAATGCGCGGGAGCGGACTTGCTCGCGCAATATGGAATGACGGCTGAACGAGGATGAAAGTAACATGAGGACGCGTCCAAGGACCCAAATACGCTAATACTAATGGTATTTGGGCCCTAAAAGCTCCATCATTTGGGTCCTGGACCCTTAGGGATAAGGACTGTATCGGGATTCCAAGAAGTAGAAAATGAACATATGCGTTCAAGCCCCAGAAGATTGGACTCCGATCCGCAGAACTTGCCATGAAAGTCTGCCATAGTATGCACTAGGACCCCACCCAACTGCACTTCACGTGGGTTTATGCAGCTTCTGTTTCTCGATCTTGGGGATCTATTGGGGTTACTATGGAGTCTGCTTTGTCTTGGTCCAGCCGCTTGAGTCGTAGTGCGCAAAACTTCCGACGTGCTTGCTATTTCTTAGATACTCAAAAGGTCCATGTAGCTGTAGTGTACATATGTGGGCCCTGAATGTAATATGGGAACTCCTGCTTCTAAGACCCTTTGGGATAGGAGGAGCCCCAACTACAAGTTTTGCAAAATGTGCTGCAGATCTCACTTGGCTCTGGCTTAGGAAAGCACGAGCATCCGAATTGACTAACGCACAAAAACGCTGCGCTCCGCGGCAAGTTAAATGTTTAGCACATGCAGAGGTCTAGGTCTTTTTCCGAAACAATGCTTTTACCCAGGTGGTCCTCCTATTCCAGACATACCCCTATTGTCAACTGCTGATGTGTTGAGACATCGGTTTGTTCTATCTTCAGCTCCATATCAGCGACTTCTTTGAAATCTGAGAGACTGCCCGCCATCTATGACTGAAAATCCCTAAGGGTCCAAGGACCAAATAATAGGGTCTTGGGGCCCAACTGCTGTATTATTAATGGTATTTGGGCTCTAAAACCCTATGATTTGGGTCCTTGGACCCTCAGGGAATTATTTAAAGGTCCCTGACGAACAGAACACTAAAAGGGCGTTTGTTGCAACAAAGAGTTCTCCTTTCCAGGCTGCCCAACAAAGGACCCACCATGTGCTCAAACAAACCAACAAGAGGGTCCCCGTAGCTGTCTAGCATGGACTCGGACCTGAAAGCAGCTACATGGCCACACATATACATAACCCGCGACAAAGTCACAGAAAATTTGTTAAGCCAGCCAAAGCCCCAAGCCCAAAAACCCAGAGCCCAAGCCAAAACCCGAGAGCCCTAAGCCAAAGCCCAAATCCGAAAACCCACAGCCCAAGCCCCACACCCGAAAACACTAAGCCGCCGAAAACCCAAAGACTTGGCAGGACGGCCTATCCAGGAACAGGTCCTGCAAACTTGGGGATACTGGACTTTGGGAGTTAGGGCTCTATTAGGTTTGCAATGTTAGCCCCTTAGGGTAACTTAGGGTTTATAGGGTTGAGGGGTTTAGGCTTGAGGCCTTGTAAGGGCCAAGTTGCATACAGGATAGGCTCGTTTAAGGCGTTTCGCCTTTGCAACACCCCTGAAGAACGGCGTTCCCGAAATGATGGGTTTGTTTTGGGCAGCCCTTTTGGGACGTCCTTAGAGCCAGCTTTTTGGATGTATGAAGGGGGAAACTGGGACGGGAGAACCAGACCTGACTCAAGAAAGAACACTAAAGTTGCAGATTCATGTGGCTCTATAATCCCAGACTCCAGCTCAAGTTTTTGTCTCTTGTATGTATATATACTCATGATGACACCAGTATAATGCCATGCGCCATATCTTATGCTAGGATCTTTCATTATTAGAGGTCTTGCCAGCATGGCAAGCTGCAATGAAGTCTCTGCAGCTTCCCATCCTGCCCAAACCAGCAGTGGGATCAAACACAGGAGACTGACTTTAGTGGGGTTTAGGGTTTAGGGTTGCGAGTAGGAGGGCCCTTGTAGTCGAAGCCTTCCAAGACGATTTCAACCTGCTTCCCACTCAGTTGACGGCTATCGTCTATGTAGCGCTTATTGGTTCTTAATAGGGAATAAGGGAATAAATCCCTATATAACCGCTATATAATGTATTCCCTTATACTTCTTCCCTTATCCCCAAATCCTGAACCCTAAATAGTAGTTTCCACCTTCTTTTCCATGACCCCTATACAATATCTTCCCTTAATGGCTACTAAGAACTCATTGTGAATTCAACTGCCCCACTGCGCATTGGTCATGCCCGGCCCCGTCTTACTGGTTATTAGTAGAGTCGGGTTTAGGGTTTGGAGTTTAGAGTTTGGGGTTTGGGGTATAGGGTTTGGGGTTTAGGTTTTCAGGGTTTGGGGTTAAGGGTTTAGGGGAAAAGGAAACTGACACGTACTGAAGTAGAGCATCAAATGCAAAATGAAATCTATTACATAGAGGTATATAGGCAAGGGAGACGAACAGGGAAACGCCCACAGTATCATAAGGGGATTTTTAGGGACTGCTACGGGGCTCCATCTTGTTTGAGGAGCGGGATTGTCACCCCAAACCCGAGAGTGTCCTCGATTTGAGGCATGGTGTTTCCAGCCTCAACAGCGCGCTACATTCAAGGTCCCTAGCACAGGAGCTCCACAAATTCTACGTTGCGAGGTGACGCAGCCGGCAGTTTACACAGGAAATAACGTCGCATGCGGCCTAGTCCCATATATGCAACATGTGGCATGAGCAAAGGGAGTTGGGTGGCTCTCGGGCGTAGTGAGTAGTGTGCCAACCACGGCTTGCCGTTTTGCTTTCTTGACGCTAAAATAGCACACCATTCAATTGGCCAGGAGGATGCGAACCTCTGTGCTTCGCGTGGCTTCCTGCAAAAATCTGTAGCTTTGCAGCACAGCAAGTAAAACCTGCCAGCCAGAAGTGCAAAAGCCCTGCTCAGGAGGTATACTCAATCCCACATAGAGCCGAAAAAATACATGTATGGGGCAGCTAGCACAACAGCAGGCAATTCCTAATGTGGAGCTCTGCTTATACTAATATATAGTAGTTTCCCGAAGTAGGGGGACCCCAGTGTAGACCCCAAAACACTATAATCCTAGTAAAGGGGAGCCCCCCAAAAATGCTACCCTAATTCTTGGAGACCCCTTATAGATATTTAAGACCCTTTCGGAAAGACGACGGTGCTTTCAGCAGAGCTGTGGCAACGAGTTTGGGACTGTTGTTGGAGCTATGGTTTAGGGTTTAGGGTTTGGTCCCCGAGTCTTCATGGGCTCCCCCGCCACCCCCCCACCTATACTACCACCCTTAAAGTGCCCCTTGAGTACAATCATGTAATCATTCAAGATAACCGAATACTCTAAAACTAATCAAGTGCAAGGCTAGGAGGGGAAGCTTCGGGGGTATAGGAGATGAATACCTGAAACCTGGCCCATGGGACCACTTATATACCCATCATGTGCCCAGGCCAAAACCTACAAGCCTAGGCTTTAGGGTTTAGAGTTTGGGTTTCAGGGTCATTTTTGAAACCTAGACAAGAAGTAGGCTAATCCTTAAACCCCTTCCCCCAACCCACTGCTACCCACCACAAGGCCTATAGGGTCCTGGGACAGATGCTCCCATAGCTACTGCCAAGCCCATGGGCCTCTGAGTTCTTCCTCTTCAGCCTATTTAATTAACGTTTCCTTGGTGGTTGAAGGAAGGATATATTCTGTTGGTGAAATACCGCAAGCAAGCAACAGTGATCCTCTGAGCCTTTTTTTTAGGGTCTATAGCCGTAGTATCACCATCTGAATGGTGCCCAGGCCAAGAACAGCTATAAGCTTGAAACCATCTGTGTCTACCTTAGCATTATAAACACTGGAGGAAAAGCGACCTAATCTTTGAGCCACTGACCAGCTCGTTGACCGTTGTGACCTGGAGGTTGGTAGGACTTGGGTCATTCCCCCTTGCAGGAACCTACTAGGAGCTATAACTGCACCTTAACAAGCCCCTTTACTGGGCTGCTGTTAAGGAACTTAAATTAAGTTACTATATTGGGGAAACCCCATTATTTACTTTATATACCCATTATGGTAACTTAATTTAAGTTCCTTAACAGCAACCCAGTTTAAGGATG